>JAEIFV010000391.1:0-287096 GCA_018904265.1 Lordiphosa collinella | reverse complement strand
TATTACCAGGCAAGTTCGGTACCGCAAGTTAAAATTTGAAAGGCTGGTAACGTTTGCCACTTAATGCTTCAGTTTTTCAAACGCCTGAATCTCCTGTTAGCCACAATCAAACTTACTGTTCAGCTTTAAAAGTCGTCATAGCAGCCCCACTCCTTTTTCTGGCTCAATGGTATCCTGTTGCAATGCCTCTTTGAGCTTGGTCGTAAGCCGAGGTATGCGTCTCATCAGTTGCTTGACAGAATTCATATTTGGGTCGATTGATAGCTTGACAACTCCTTTCTATTTAGGAAATCGCTGTCGAGACTCAACTAAATTTACGCTTAAGCCCAGTCTTAAGACTTTAAGTTTTACAGCCGTGTCTCTGTCGAGTATCGAATGTTTTCCGTTCTCCAATCCGAAGAACGTAGCAATCAATTCCGGCAAGCCTCTCACTGTAATTGGAGGCTCAAAAGCATATTTGACCTTTAAAGGAAGAAGAAATTTAAGTCTACTATAAGAAGGTTCGTTCCTTTTGGACAAATTTAGTAATCAGGATTTTTTATCGATCCGCCAAAGGAATGGTAAAGATCGGATGAACGGTAGTAAAGATATGAGCAAACGAAAATTCAATATTTCTGGGCTGCTCCTGCAGCAGCAAAACACATACGTATGTATGTAGATGTATGTATATATGAGCAACGACTAAAGTAAAAGCAAAGTGATAGCCAACAATATTTTAGGACACATTTTTATTTAACGATTCATATTGGATCGTTGTGGGTGTGATGACCCCGCCCCGCCAAAAATTCCACCTTTTAAATGAATTAAACATGCAAATATATTGTCTGAGTAATTCCAACAACAAAATCCTATACAAAACCTAACAGCTATGATTAGCTCTTTAGATCCAATTGGATTCTTGCAGCTAACTGGGACGCTCTCATTTTCCCCCTTCCCTTTCTCACATACACAATATTGAGAGAGAGAAATTAGAGATGGTCGCGGGACAAATATATCGCCCGATACCCATCTGACTACTAAGACGAGGATTATTTAAATTGCAAATAATATAAAAATAGTCTAGTTCTTTAACATAATATCAAGCAATCACAATGATGTTAAGTCATTCTGGTCACTCTGGAGTCCCGCGTAGTTTTCGATGTACGCCCATCTCTAGCTCTGGCAAATGCAAAGGTTTTTTTTTTGTCTGCGGCGCGTGCCAATCCTCTCTCTCTCTCTCCTAATTATACTCTGTACCAAAGGTACATAGAGTATAATAAGTTTGTGCAAAAGTATGTAACAGCACCTTAAATGATAAGTATTTAAGCAACTCAAGTCGACTCGTAGGTCTTTATTCATATATCGACCCCATTGCTTTTGCAATGGCCTCCTCGTGGTGTTCCCTGGATACCGATTTTATATAATACTAGCTGAATACCCGGCGTCGCCCGGGTTCTTATGATTCTTAAGAGAGCGATTATATTCAATCTAGTGCAGGCTGCATGTCGGTATAAACATCTTGGACCGTTCGATCTTTTTCTCTATAAAAACGTCTTCATGATAATCTAAAATCAAGAATATTTTGCAAATTTCGTGACTTTTTTGACCATTTGGTTTATACTTCCTATTTACCCGTCTACAATTGCCGTCTATCAAATCTTCACAATAATCCAGGCTCAAATCGAAAATTTGCAAATTCGCAATATTTTGGACCGTGTAATCTACAGCTTCCATTTACCGACGCCGGCATTGTAATATAAGAACTAAGCGCTTTCATAAATACTCATAAGGTTATTTTGCAAATTTCGCGATTTTTGGACCTTAGAAACCTTCGCGGTCAAGCGTTGCCCAAAGTTTTATCGCAATCGAATGAACGGTATGGTGTATGAATTTTCGCGGTTCTATTACCATTTCCGAAACCATTTCTTCAATTTAGATACCTTCGCGGGCAAGCGTACAACCATTCCTCAAAGCTTCATCAAAATCGAACATTTTGCAAATTTCGCGGTTCTTGGAAAATGTTCCGCCCATATCTTCTCCTTGGAAACCTTTCCGGGCAATCGTCGAACCAGTATTAAAAGATTTACCATTTTTTGACAATTTTCTGCAAAGTTTCTTCAACTTAGAAACCCTCCCGAGCAAGCTTTCAATTCATTCCCCAAAGTTTGATTGCAATCGGATGAACGGTATAATTTTGCGAATTTCGTGATTTTTGGACCAAGCGTCTAACCATTGACCAAAATTTCATCGCAATCGGATGAACGGTATAGTTTTTGAATTATCGCGGTTTTTGGACTATTTCCAGAATCCTCCAAAGTTTTATAACAAACGAACATTTTGCAAATTTCGCGGTTTCTTCTACTTGGAAACCTTCCTGGGCAAGCGTCGATCAATTTCCCAAAGTTTTAGCGAAAACTTAAATTTTGTTATTTTCGCGGTTTTTTGGACCGTTTTCCGCAAATTTTTTCAACTTAGAAATCTTCCCGGGCAAGCGTTCAACCTTTCCCACATTTTCATTGCAATCGGATGAATCGTATAATTTTGCAAATTTCGCGGTTTTCGGACCATTTCACAGACATGAGACTTAGCTAGACACTTTCCTGATCGACATGAACATACTGTGAACAATTCGTGAAGATCGGTTCAGCGGTTTAGACTCCTTTGTTTTCACTTCTAAATTCCGGCATGCGTTGCCAAACATACCCTAATCATCTTTTTGCTATCAGTTAAATTCTAGTTACTTTACAACTAGGTGTGGGATATTTTAGATATCAAAAAGAAAAGTTAGGGGCTAAGTTTTGTAAACTGGAGCTTCCATTGATAACAAAAAGTTTTTAAAGTTTTGGGACATTACTTTCTAGGAAATATTATATAGATGTACTGATTTCTATTAAACTTGGTGAAATCATGGAAAGGCATAATACACTGTTAATTCCGAAATTTGAGGCGATGTCGACTTAAGACAAAAAGTTTTTTCTAACTTGAACTTTTTTTGTCCGATCATTCATACTGCAGCTATATGCCATAGTCATCCGATTTTGACCAATCTTTGTAGAATTGTGTAAAAGTATATAAAAAGGATAATGATAAGGACGTTTTCATTAAAAAAAAAAGTTTTTCACTAGAACTAGTTTTTCTGACCGATCGTTCCTAGGGGAGCTATATGCTATAGTACATCCGATTTCGACCAATCTTTGTAGAATTGTGTAAAAGTATATAAAAAAAGTGGATCCAAGGATAAGGATCGTTTTATTAAAACAAAAAAGTTTTTCTCACAAGAACTAGTTTTTCACCGATCGTTCCTAAGGGAGCTTTAGTTATAGTCATCCGATTTCGAGCAATCTTATTAGAATTGTGTCAAAATATATAGATTAAGTGTATGCCAATGATAAGGACGTTTCCACTAAAAACAAAATATGTTTTGTCACTAGAACTAGTTTTTCGACAATAGGATTCACAAACTTAGGAAACGCTGGGAAAGAATAGTAAACTAAGTAATACGTACTTTGAGATGTCATAAAAAAAAACGTTTTTTGTTTTTCAACCGATCGTTCCTATGGCAGTATATGTATAGTCACAACGGCCGGTTCCGACAAATGCAGCGAAGGTAACCAAAAGATTGTGCAAAGTTTGCTGAGGATTGTTTAAAATGACGGAGGAGAAAGAAACAGACGGACGGAGACAGACGGACAGACAAAACAGACGGACAGACAGAGAGAAGACAAAAGGGCTAAACAACAGTCGTCGTGCTGATCAAGAAAAAAATTTATGGTCGGAGATGCTTCCCTTAGTACAAACTAAAAATGATGGAAATGATGCCAGTGGAAATAGGCTATAAAAGTAAGCTTAAAATGTTAGCCTAAAATGCTCAAAGTTATTTATTTTCTCAATCTTTCAGCAGTTAGCACATGCCAAAAGAGATTAAAAGCCTTCCACAAGTCTGATGGGTATGAGGAAGGGCCTCAAATTCGTTAAACTTCTTCAAGAAGTATCGAACTTTTTGACGGCGTCTTCGGTACTCAAGAACTTTGACTGGCCAGTATTGTCGTCATTTAGGTTACAACGAATATTCTTGTATCGCGTGTACTACCCGTAGATTCTGGCAGGGTAATCAATTATCACCACGAACTTGTTTCATCAATTGAACCCTTACGGAAACTGTTTTACCTATTTTAAGACGGGTGAGCCGGATGTGACTCTGCGGCTGGTGTGTGCGCCCGCTGTGCAAGAGTTCGTGGTTTCGATCCCGCCTCGGGGCATCTAATGAAAAGTTTTTTCTTTCAAAAACTTACACACCTGGTCACTTTCAACAGCTGTTGGCGCCAGCTTTAAAGTAACTAGCCAAGAGAAAGCTTCTCAAACTGCCGTTTGGATTCTTTGTTAAACTGTAGGTACCTTTCTCTTGTGCGAAAAACAAAAGCACACAAGCCAAGAGTTTGAGAGAAGCTCGGCTTCT
The DNA here is from genome assembly GCA_018904265.1 of Lordiphosa collinella. NCBI lineage: Eukaryota > Metazoa > Arthropoda > Insecta > Diptera > Drosophilidae > Lordiphosa > Lordiphosa collinella. The sequence goes on along the minus strand of JAEIFV010000391.1, from coordinate 282,661 downwards.
CTTTAAACCATATATACTTAATACTTCTTTCTCAGCAATAACTCGGCTTGTCGTTTCTGAACCGTTGTCGAGCTGCCCTTAAGTGGCCCCCGAGATCTTTGTTTCCGCTTCCAATGCTGCGCGGGCTTGCGACTTTAAGGAATTTTTTTACAGGATGCCGATAAAACCCTCCATTCAGTTATATTAAAATACTTTATTCTTAAGCAAAAGACAAAATAAGAAAGTTTCCTTTCTCCCATTAACTTCCTTTTACTCTGATGACATCATCTGCGCCAGCAACAAAATGCAACAACTTATCCTCGTGAGTAAAACGGCACAAAGTGTGTTGTGCTAAACTTAAACAAATCAAGCTGTGGTCGACTCTTTGATATCCCCTGCGTTGTATTAAATATAAAAATTTGCTTGCACCATTTGCCCTTCCAAGTTCTACCCCACAAAACAACCACTCACGCAACAGTGGAACACGGAAATTTTCAGCAAAAACAATTTAGCTGAAATGGCAAGGAGAACGGCTACGTGGAAAATTACCTTCACCCACTTAGGGCGAAAAACTTCCACCGCGCATTCCCGAAAGTACATTTTTGCAGTCATTAGACGATGACGCCTGAAAATATGCAACGCAAAGTGCGGCCGAAAGGAAGTCAGAAAGGCAGGAGCGAGCAGCTGCTCCAAGTTCTGCTGGCCAATGCTGCCACAGGGCAACGGGGCACTGGCGAATGGTGAATTTTTCATGCTGACCCGCAAATTGAAGCAGCTGCAGCCGCATTTGCTTTAAGTGGGCAAAACAACCGCCGCAATTTGTCAGGCAGAATTATGCAAAAATATTTGATAGCTCACTCAAGTGTTGTGTTTGTTCCTCAAGCATTCAGACTGTGACATTTGCCCACGTTTACCATTCGCGATGTGCCAACCGCAGTAATTGAAAATTAAATTTAATTTTATGGCCAAAGTTAAACATTTGCGCAAACAGCAAACCAACGCAAGCCTTTTGGGCTAGCTTAGGATCCTGGCGAAGTCCTTGCGCTCGGCTGTCGTGTGAACTCGCACAATTGTTTCGGATTTTCGCAGGCGATAATCATAAAAATGAAAATTTTAATAGCGCGCGTGTTCCGTTTACACGGCGGGGGGGGGGCTCTCTCAGTGAGCGTGTGGTGTGTGTGTGGGTAGTTGGGTGTGTTTTTCTAGCATACTCGCACATAGTATATACACGCTTACATATTGATTTTGTTCAAAGTATTTGCTGGCCTCCTTTTAGGCGCTACGGCAACAAATTTACTTTGATATGCTTATTATGGTTCGAATGAACAGAAGAAGGCAGAGTCAGGCCAGGTAAGAGAATTTTAAATTTAACCTAAGTTGCTTTCAAATTAGTTTCCTGGAGTTCACTCAGCAACTACAGGTTGCTGAAAAGAGAGTGGAATTAGAAAAACCTTTCTAACGAAGAACATGCAAACCAATCAACACAAATGATAATCATATAGAAGGTTCGTATATTTGGAGCAGACTGTTATTTATCGTCTTTAAATGAAATATTATATTGGCTCCGCTTCCGGTAGGTGACTTGTTTTGTTTCCTGAGACAGCATTTACACCTAAGTGCGGATCCGCATGCCTTGGTTGGTCGCTTAGCATTAAGCGATTCATCTTACCACAAAAATTTATACCTAGATATTAAACGAGAATACTGACATTTAAATGAAATTATCAATAGTGCACTTTAACAATTATCAGAAGACATTCTTAAAGAACATTTTTTAAACTTTACTCATTCCCGTTAGTACTGTATCGCAGATCCAGTACACGGCTATTTGTTTCAATGACGATTTATTGGATGGACCGTTGACAGTCAAAGAAACCAAAAAAAATTATAAAGGAACAGGAGACCTAGGACCAAGAAGACCGATGAAATCAGGAACAAAAAATTCCCAATTACCTAAGTGCCAATTTTAACTTACTTATACGCTGCAGCCAGGGTGGATCTGGCCGACCGGAGGATCAAGCCGGGCTGGGAAAGGAAAGAATCTTAAGAGAAAATTTTTTGTTTTCAATGGAAACGCCTCCAAGCTTCGTTATTTTTAGTTTGCTACTCCCAAAATGCCAGATTTCTTTCCCTATATTAAAGGTAGAGTATAAAAAGTTTGTGCAAAAGTATGACAGCCAACAGAAAAGGGGAACAAAGTATAGCATTCTTTGTCCGCCACCAAAGGTGGGTTCGCTATAGCCATGCGTCCGTCTGTCCGTTCAAAAATATGAACAAACAACCTATGAGTTAGTAAGCGATAGAGGTATGTCTGACATGGGAGTTACGCTTGTTATTTTTCGGAGATAGGTAGTTCATCTTCCCTTTTACTACGCCCCCCCCGCCGCTTCTCAAAATGGGAAAACGTAATATCTCCCAAATTACAGAATTACTTTACATCGGTATTTATTGGTTGTAAACATCGGATGAACGGCAGTAAAGATATGAGCAAAACGAAAATTCAATATATCTGGGTTCCCTAGTAGCAAAACACATACACATAAGTATAGGTATGTATATATGAGCAACGACTACACAGCAAAAGTGATAGCCAACAATATTTTAGGACAAATTTATTTAACGATTCATATTGGATCGTTGTGGGTGGGGCCCCTGGCAAACTCCACCTTAAAATGAATTAAACAGCAAATATATTGTCTGAGTGATAGCCAACAACGAAATCCTATTCGAAACCAAACAGCTATGGCTAGCTCATTAGATCCAATGGGATTCTTGCAGCTAACTGGGACGCTCTCATTTTCCCCTTCCCTTCCCACATACACAATATTGAGAGAAAGAAATTAGAGATGGTCGTGGGACAAATATATCGCCCGATACCCCATCTGACTACTAAGACGAGCATTGCTAAAATTGCAAATAATATAAAATAGTCTAGCTCTTTAATTCTAACATAAAATCAAGCTATCACAATGGTGTTTAGTCATTCTGGCACTCCGGAGTCCCACGTGTTTTCGATGTACACCCATCTCGAGCTCTGGCAAATGCAAAGGTTTTTTGTCTCGCGGCGCGTGCCAATCCATGTTTCCCCAAAAAAAATATAATATAATCGGGAGCAAATGCGAGTGACAACCCGAACTGGTACAGAGTATAATATAGTCGGGCTTGACCGACTTTCTTTCTTGTTCAAAAGCTCTTGCTTGTAGAAAGATGTGTAAGGGAGGCAGACTACATCACTACATATTTTATTTAAAGAAGCCAGGTTCATCGTGTTAATTGTGATATGCTTACAATATGTTGTTTATGTCAAGCACTCAGTAAAGGCAAAAGCTTCGCGTAGATTGAAAAGCTATCAAACTCATGGATATCCTGACCACTGTATGACCAAAGTTCGTTGCTGAAAAAATGGGTAAACAGCTTTCGAAGGTGACTTTTCAACGTATCTATCTGCGATCCCATCTTTAGTCTTCTTGCTACCCTAGTCAAACACTAGTCGGCATAATTATTTTGACAAACAATTTTTCATAAATAAACCATTTTATCTTGTTAACAAAAATCCATAAAACGCTGTACTTTTATCGATTACTGGTATGAAAGTCCGCTTTCAATAATTTATGGAGCAGTCCACAATCAGCTGCTGGCGTAAGAAAAATATTAATCAAAATGTCAAAACGGAGGTAAGGCATAAGTATTTTGACAAGATTTCAAACTTGATATTTTCTCAGCATATTTAAAGCTAAATGAATGATGATTCTTCACGCCGAATCTGAATCTAGCGTTAATAACTCCATATCTCTGATATATTAATTATAAATTAGGCATAAAAATGCAGAAATTGCTAATTTGGCTGTTTTGTTTGGATCCAAAGTGCTAGAAAAATGTTGTTTTTTTTAAATTTGATTTTTAAATGTGAATAAACCTTATTTATTTCATACATATAGTTCGTGACCGATCTGCTGAAGTTTAACCGATTTATATTAGAAATCAAGTTTAAATTAATTTTAAATAAAGATTTGTATCTAGTTGAGCGCTAGTGTAGTTTTTAAGTGTACGGTGCATTTTGCTTAATATTAATATTAATATTTTCTAACCCCAGCAGCTGATTAGACTACTTATGAAAGCGGACTTTCATACCAGTGTATGATAAAAATTTCCAATTTTTGGGATTTTTTGTTTCAAAGATATAATGATTTTTTATGAAAATTTGTTTGTCAAAATACTTTTGTCCACCATTGTAAGAAGCAGAGTCCCAGGCATGTCAAAACTCTATCTCTTACCATCTCTGAGACAGACGGACAGACAGACGGACATGGCTATATCACTCGAATGTATGATGCTGATCAAGAATATATATACTTTATGGGGTCGGAGATGCTTCCTTCTGGCTGTTACATACTTTTTGTAAACTTATTATACTCTATGTACCTTTGGTACAGAGTATAAAACAATTTTTTTCCTAGATCATATGCTGAGTGCCACATTAAAAAAACTACACGAATCATGTTGTTGATGCTAACTTGTCATATCGTCGCTTGTCGCTTCCCTCTTCCTTTATAACTGTAATTTTCGGCATTGCCGCGGGAGTGTTTGATAGTAGCATGGGTTAAGATGCCGGGTATTTGTTTTAAAACTCCTGAGACAAAGGTAAGGAGTTGTGAGTTCGAATCCCAGATCAGGTAAGTGAAGAAATACAGAGTGCCAAAGTCAGATCTGTTTTGACATTTGTGGACTAGACAGATGTAGAATACAAGTGAACAAGCCCCTGGATCGATATACTCTCCAAGAAACGCGGAATAATCGTGAATAATCGATATTTCGACCAAAATCATACTGAGCGATGAGGCTCGCTTTCACCTCATTTCCGCCCGATTTAACCGTTCCAGACTTTTTTGTGGGTTTTGAAATCTCTTGTTTACGTAACCAAGCCTGAGACACCTAAGCCCTCAAGGACAACATTCGACACGAGTGAGAATTGCAGCCTGAAGTTCTTGCCGAAGTACTAGAAAATGCCATAAAATGAGCCCGTATGGCAATCAACTGTAACGGCGCCCATTTGGCCGATATCATCTTCTCGAAATCTACATATATATCTATACATCTATATAAAAATTTATGACTGTTTAAACGACCTTTATACTTCTTAACTAGTAGTTTTAACAGGGCTTGAGGTTCCAAAGAGGTTATTGACATAGCTTAAACAGAGGCAATAACACAACAAAAGAGGCTTCAGGTTGATCGGACGACGTTAAATGAGGAACTCAACCCCACTATCAGCGATCTTGAGCCTGAAATGTCTGTCCAAACAGCAATCTTTCCATGCCTGCGACGGCAAAAACCGTTTTGGGAATTCCAAAGGGCAGCTTGCGCAAAAATACCAAAAAGACAGCTTAAGACAGCCATTCCCCTTGTAAGTGTGTGTGGCCTCGGGTGTTTGACTTGGACCTAGGTGCAACATGGAGAGACTAAGTTGCTTTCACAGACATTTCAGGCTCAAGATCGCTGAGGAGTGAGGCTGGTCCTCATGAAACAGCGTCCGATCAACCTGAAGTCTGCTGTGTTGTAGTGCTCTCTGTTTAAAGCTATGTCAATAAATATAGCAAGACCGAGCCTGTAAAAACTACAAATCATCTATAAAAGTGAAAGTATGTTTGTATATTTGTCCTTTATGGGCGCTCCAACCGCTAAGCGATCTTCACGAATTTTTCACAGTATGCTCATGTCGATCAAAAAAGTGTCATAGGCTATGTCTCATGTCTGTGAAATGGTCCAATAACTGCGAAATTTACAAAACCGTTCATCCGATTGCAATATAACTTTGGGAATGGCTGAACGCTTACCAGGGAAGGTTTCTAAGTGGAAGAAAATTGCGGAAAATTGTCAAAAACCGCGAAAATTACAAAATTTAGTGGTTTCGTTAAAGCTTTGGGAATGGTTCGGCTTGCACGGGAAGGTTTCCGCGTAGAAGAAACTGCGGAAAATTTGCCAAATGTCCGTTTGTTATAAATTGATTGACGCTGCGTAATAAATGATTCTGATTTAAAGAAATGGGTGGAAATAGTCCAAGAACCGCGATAATTCAAAACTATGACTATTCATCCGATTGCGATGAAATTTTTGTCACTGGTAAGACCCTTTGGTCGCGAAGGTTTCCAAGGTCCAAAAAATGGCAAAATTCGCAATATTATACGGTTCATCCGATTGCAATCAAACTTTGGGGAATGAATTGAACGGTTTCTAAGTTGAAGAAATTTTTGAATAATGTCAAAAACCGCGAAAATTGTTTCGCTTTTCGACCTAAATAACTAACACGAGGGCCTTGTAAATATTAAGGCTTACCTTTAGCATTAATTCTCTTGAAATTATTCAGATTTCCAGTCCAAATGGGCGCATCATATTGATTCTACAATTGGTCCACGTGATGAGATCGTTATAAAGTAATCAAGTTTGTCCAATAATTCAGCTTTAACTTCAGTTTAGTTCATATTGCTCTAGTGTCTAATAATTGATATGTTTTGGTAGTGTGTGATTTCCTTCCTCACACTCGGCTTTCGATATGTGTTGATAAATTTTTCATATATTGTAAAACTTCTAACAAAAATTGCTTATGACTTGAGATATATATGTGTGTGTGTGTATATATTTTTATAATAATACTTAAAATTAGTTTACTCTTTGCAAGAGTGTTGATATTATGCGATATTTAGCACAGTTTTTTCCTACACTAATTCATTATTTGATTACTTTTTTAGTAGCCTAAAAAAACTTGACTAGAATTTTAAGCAATTGATTTTTAAGCCTTTACATTGATATGTTTGGTTGTTAGTTTGAATATTTTTTTTTTTTAGTTTTTAGATTCGCTTTGGTTACTTGTTTTCTTGTTTTTTGTTGGTTTTTTGCATGTTTTGTTTATGAATTTGGCTTCCACTTTGAACAAGTTCCACAGTTTTCGAAACTCTCTCTGACGGTGCTCTCTCTTTTAGCCGTCGCAGTAATGCTCCACCATTGAATCGCCTCCAACTCCGCGTCCACCCACTCGCCCTCTCTCTTTCGCCTGCTCTCGCCTGTCTCTCTCTCTCTCTCACTCTCTCTCAAATTCAGGCGGCAACGGCAGCGGCGGCTACTTCTCTATGTATTCCTGTAGTTTTTTTATGTTCACTAATTTTTTCCGATTCCGTTTTGTGTCCACATTCGCCTGTGCTCGTAATTCACCGAAAAAAACGCACAACAACAACAACAATCACTGAAATATGAAGTCTACTTTTAGGCGCTTGTTATTCAATTTATCCTTCGATTCTTGGTTGTAGGAAAATTGATGGCTTGTTTAGTGAACTTCGTCCTACGAATGGCCGCTGCCGTTGGGGGCTTCCCCGCACACCCTCGCAACACAACACAAATTATACAACCGTGGGCTGAGCTGCACCGCCTCTGCTTGGTTTTTTAAGTATAATTCCGCACTCGCGTTTGATACACCTTTTAAGGGCAAAGGCGTTTACAACACCGTTCGATGGCGATTTATTGCACAATTTTTTTGTGTTTTTTTGAAGAAATTGCCAGTCGATTTTATTTTTTTTTTTCTTGGCTTCTGTTCGCTGCGTGTGGCTGAGTCAAAGTGTTGTCGTTTACTCACGAGCTTCTGGCCGCGCTGTGTGATGCCAGGCCATGAATTTTTCATGAATCCTTATTAGAGATTTTCGCCCCATCTCAGTTGAGATTGCTGCGCAGCAGCCGACCAGAGAGCAAAATGGTGGAGGATAACATCCACTGCTATAGGCAGTAAATGGGGGCCTAAGTAATAGCTGTAGATTGGATATGATCTATTCGGACCAGATATGTTGCTTAAGTTTTTAGTTTTTAATACATTTGTTAAGCGATTGTTAAGATTAGCTTATCATTGGTGTGGGTGGCGTTGTGGGAGTACATTTAGGGGGTGTGCATTTATGTGTTTATTTTATGCTCTTTTCCTTTTTGCATGTCAGTTTGACATTTGTCTTATGCTGAATTGAGAGAGACTTTTGGCGCAGACGCTTTCATTCAATTTGTTTTGACACAACCGTCGCTAGATGGCGCCACCATTTACATTTTTGAAAGTCAAGCTTCGCACCAAGCTTTACTTAGCCAATGCACAAACCTATTTTGAAGCTCAACAATTTTAAGGGATGCAAGCTAACTTTTCCATTTCAACGAATAATAGAATGAGCCGGCAAGGGTGGGTTTGGAATTATTTGAAAAAGTGCGGGAAGGTTCTTATCCGGTAACAAATTTACTAACAGATCTCGAAATTTTGTGCAATCTTGAGCACTCTGATCTGAACGGTTATCTATCCAAATCGGTATATCTGAAGATGGGCTGTATTTTGAATGGTGTATTTTATATTCATTCTAATTAACTACTTCGAGGGCGTAGCCAGGGCATCTTGACATTCGAGAGTGAATTGAATTCTGAGAAAACAAATACTAAACTGCGAACAATAAACCGTTAAAAAAGTTTGCTCCTGATCTTGAGACTATTTCTAGTTCCTCTCATGATAAAAGAGCACAAAATTTTGGCCTTAATTCCCACTATTATTCCATTGCAAAGTGTATTATAATTTTGCATAGAAGTTTGCAAAACATGGAAATATTCTTGTCCGTCCCATAAACCATATCCCTTTACATGGTGGTGATGTAGATCTGCATCATACCGAATTAATACAATTATTTTCCAGTGTGGATTATAAAATTGTCAAACATGAATTTGATGCAATTCAGCAACATTCCTTTTTTATATTATAAGTGTTGGTAACCCTAAATTATGTCGATAACTCAACAGCTGATCACTTTTCCCGACTATTTTGTGAATGTGGTAAACTCAATTCGCTGCGCAGTTGCTCATTAAAATATTAATAATAATAAAAGTTGTATAGTTTAAACAATTTGCACTTATAAAGAGGTAAATATTATATGTTTTTGTATATTTTCCAGTTTTTGTGTTTGTCGCATTAGAATTTGAGTAAATCAACAATTTCGCTTTGTTGCAGATATGCATCAAAGAAGCTTTACACATAGAAAAATACTGAAAGCTGTTAATAAAATTTTCAGCCTGATCTTGCTGAATAACATTGATGTTTGGCTTGTTTGATGTCTTATGTGATTCGCTGTGTGATTTGTTTACTCTATATAATCTATGTGTTAGTAGTTCAGATGACGGAGACTCTGAAGATCGCGGGGAACGTCCAACGAACTTGAACTTGAACCTGATGTGGGCATAGTATGCGGAAAAACAATTTCGAGCTCATGCTCGAATCCACTCCTTCATAGGAGTTGAGCACAAAACTTCTTTGGAGGCAGCGAAATTTAATTCTCAATGACCTTCAGAAATAATGGAACTTGATCTTCCGATCGAATATTTTTTCCATTTATTTCCTAAATTATTTTTTGAGGAAATAAGAAATTAAACCAATCTTAACGTGCATCAAAAGAATCCAAGTTCTAATCTTATCTTCTCATCTTTAGAAATTCGTCAATTTGAAGGCTTGATTTTTTATGTCTTTTGGACGCTTCCCCAATGTACCTAAATAATGGTCACAAAGTATTGGAATTCCTGCAGTCCATAATGTAATGTCGCAAAAACGGTTCGAGGAATTAAGAACTAGCATTCAACATTGTTCATCCTACGGATCCTCGGCATGACCGACTTTTTAAGATAAGGCCAGTTGTGGAGAAACTGAACACTTTCGATAAAGTAGCAATGGTGCAGATCCTGTGCGTTGATGAGTAAATCTGCTCTACCAAAGATCGAAACCAAATGAAGAGGTATTTACCCAACAATCCTCATAAATGGGGATATAAGACTTTGCTGCTAAGCGGTATTTCTGGCTCCTGCTACATATTTGAATTTGATACCGGCAAAGAAAACATCGTATTGCCACAAGAACCTGACCTTGGGGCTGCATCCAATTGCGTTATAAGATTTGCCAGAGAAATACCAAGGCACCAAAACTATCGCTTATATTTTGATAATTATTTTACATCATTGCCTCTCTTGAAACTATTAGCTGATGATGGAATTTTGGCATTGGGTACAATTAGGAAGAACAGAATTCCAAAATGCAAGTTGGATGAATTTTCAAAGGGAATGAAAATTCCACGTGGCACCTGTTCGGAATATGTCACAAATTATAACGGAGTTGACATATTGTTAACATCATGGATGGACAACAAAGTAGTTACATTGGCTTCTAATTCGATCGTCTGAAAAAACAGCATATTTTAATCAAACGGCCGTATTCTGTGTTGCAGAATAACAGCTTTATGGGAGGCGTCGACCTGATTGACAGCATTATAGGAAGTTACAGAATTTCCATTAGAAGTCAAAACAGGCAAGTTAGAGTCTTTTGCCACCTTCTAGACCTAACTGTGAGCAATGCTTGGCTTTTATACAAGCAATTTCACAAAGCTAAGGCGTCCACTGAAAAGTTGCTTAGTTCAGCTGATTTTCGACTACAAATAGCAGAAGCGTTGACTAAATTGGACGCAACAAAAAATAAGGGAAAGCGTGGCTCTAGTATCTAACATGCATTGGATGAAAAGAAGCTAAAGGGACCTTCGCATCAAATGCCGAACAAAATGGTTCGACCGGATCAATTCGGGCATTGGCCTGTATGGACTGACAAAAGGCTGCGCTGCAAGTATCCAAACTGCACTGGACTCTCCCAAACGGAGTGCGAAAAACGTGGCGTTTTTTTTGCTTTAATAAACGTTATAATTGTTTTAAAAATTTCCATTAAAATTAATACATATTATTTAAATAAATGAATTAAAAATTATGTAAATGTTTAGTGAATATGAAATTCATGCTATGGCTCAGTTCGGGAAGAACTTAGGTTAGGTTAGGTTAAATAGGCTGCTCGGCAAAGGCCGAGTTCACCCAGAGGCCTTTTGGCCCATTGTGATGCCTAGTAAAAGAGGGTGGGGGAGGTGGGAGGGGAGGGGGTAGTGGGAATTGACGGTCAGATTCTGCGCAAACTCTCTATTTAAACCATTTTGAGGAGTCTACAAAAAGAGCCAGGTCTTCTAGGGGCACATTTGCCAGACTGCCCAGGTCTTCAAAGAATGGTTTGCCCAGGTGCTGGGTGCGTTTCCTAAGAAGTGCAGGGCAGTCGCATAGAAGGTGGTGGATGCTTTCTATTTCCTCCTCGTTCCCACAACTACGGCAGAAGTCATGGTGGGGCACGCGCATCCTGGTGGCCATTTGACCGATGGTGCAGTGCCCCGTTATGACTCCTACCATAGTTCTCATCCTGTTCTTGCTAAAGTGTAGGAGTTGGGAAGTTCTTTTGGGTGAGTATCTTGGCCAGAGTGATCGGGAGATGTGACAACCAGGTGCGAGGTCCCATTGTCGTTCTGCCCTATTTCTGGCCCTCAACTTCAATTCCGTCATGATGTCCTGTAGGGGTCTTTGAATGTCCGTAACCGCTTGCGTCGCTGGCAGCGCTGAGCGCTCCTAGCGCACTCGTCTGCTCCCTCGTTTCCCGGTATGCCTGCGTGGCCAGGTACCCAGACGAGGGTGATAGAGTGCTGTTGGATTTGGTTCAGTGCTGTCGCCGTGCTGCGGACTAGGACGCTCTTTGTAGCGCTTGATGACAGAGCCTTAATAGCCGCCTGGCTGTCGACCAAGATTGAAATGTTCCTTGGAGTTTCATCCAAGGTGTATATCAATTTAGCCGCCTGCCAGATAGCATAAATCTCTGCCTGGAAAACGCTACACCAGTTTGGTAGACGGAATGAGAGCTGTGTCGCAAGTTCTTCGGAGAAGATGCCTGCTCCTGTGCCTTCTTCCGTTTTCGAACCGTCTGTATAGATGGATAGCTCGTTCTCCCTGATGGTAGTGTCTTGCTTCCATTCTTCTCTCTGGGAACCGTGTTCCAAAGTTGTCGTTCCATTTCTGAACTGGTATGCAGTAGTCACTTCCCTTTGCCTCTGCACTTATTCCTACTTCTAGGATACTGCTGTGGCCTGAAGTCGATGCTTTGAGAAGTTTCAGTTCCCGGGTCTTACTGCGCTTCTCGATGCTTCATACTTCAGGAAAGTGTCTACTGTTCCAGGTTCAGGATTACATCCAGGGCCGCCTGGGGTGTGGATCGCAGGGATCCTGTAAGCCCAGGCTAGCTGCTCTTGTACCTTATGAAGGTTGTTTAGGTGGGATTTGGTGTTGGCCGCCCCACCATACCAGCGCTCATAGGTAAGGATAGGTCTGACGACTGCTGTGTATAGCCAATGAATGATATACGGTTGCAGTCCCCATTTCCTACAAAGGTCTTTTTTGCAGGCATAGTACGCGCCTAATGCCTTCTTCATTCTTTCCTCAGAGTTTCTCTTCCAAGAGAGTTTTGAGTCAAGAACGACGCCCAGATACTTCGCTTCGTTGACCCGATTGAGCTGCGTTCCCCCAATGGATGGGAGTGTGAACTCAGGGATCTTGTATTTCCTTGTGAACAGCACCAGTTGGGTCTTCTGTGGGTTGACCCCTAGACCGTTCTGGTGTGCCCATCTTAGGATTCTGGCAAGAGCAGATTCTAATAGCTCACTGATTGTGGGTAAGAATTTACCCGTTACCATTAGAACCAGGTCATCTGCATATGCTGTCACCCTACATCCGTTAAACTTCAAGGTAAGAAGAAGTTCGTTGAGAACCAGGTTCCAAAGTCGGGAAGAACTTTCTCCTTAAACACATTTGATGCAGAAATGCATCACACCCTCTTTTTGAAAAACAAACTAAAACTGAAATAAAATAAAAAAATAAAACAAAGTGTATTTTTTATTTTCATTTGTCTACCAAACAAAAAAAGAATCAAAGTGAATGTTAGCAGGCTCAAGGTCGAGGTTTGATTATAGTTCAATAATCAACCAGAAAATTCAACAGAGAATACATTTGAACATGAACAGTAGCTGTGGCTGTGTAGACGGCCGTTTCGGCTGCCGCCATGGCAAAGCCTTCGTCAGTACACTTTCAGTTGCTGTCACACCAACAGCCAAAAGGGCCAGAACCGAGCTTCCCTCAATCTCTTGGCCATCAAGTCCGAACGGCAAAGTTTGAAATCGTTTTCATTGCTAGTTACTTCACAGCTGGCTCCAATTGCTGGTGAAGCTTAACGGTTGTGTAAAAGATTTCTAAGGAAAAACATATTTTTATATTCTGATGCGGGATTGAACACCCACGGACCTCTTCCGCACCCAAACTCACTGAGCTACGATATATAAGCAATGTGCTACTAATGCGGTGTTTACGATATTAAAATTCGGTAGTATGCGGTGGTACGATATTAAAATGCGATCATTGCTGTAATGCGGTATATGCGGTGCAGTTGCTTTGACATTGAAATCCCGTACTTACTTCAATCTCGAGTAAGGATCATTTTATTGTTTGATATGAATTCGAGCTTGCAATTAGCCTCTTAAGATTGATCAAATACGTACTACTAAGTCCGACTTTTACTTGAAATTTCCAAATCAAATCAAGTTTTTGAGCTTGATCTTAGCTCGTTTTTTTAGGTAGATCGTATTTTGGTACTTCGAAAAAAAAAAATTTAAGTAGCCCAAAACTCCCTTTTTTCTTTTTCATATTTTGTTTAATAAACTTGAATGTGTAATTAATAATAAGTAATTCTTTGATTACAAGTTATTCAACTATCTTTCAGTTTTGACAAGAAAACACTAGCTACCATCTTGTAATTATGTAAATAATTCTTACCAAATGTCTAAACAGAAACATTAACGATTATTTGGCAAATAACAACAGCAACAACAATCACACACAGTTCAATCAGTAGCTGCAGCTGATTACAAAGCCGAGTTAAGTGCAAACAGCAAATTAAAATATATATTCGTATTCCATAAACAAGAAATCGGTGGGAGCTGGGAGCTGCTTGTGTTTTTACCATTAACCCAGCATCCCTTCTTCCCGCTGTCTTGTGCTCTCTTTAATTGCGCCTCTCATCGTGTCGGGGTCTGACATCTGTTGGCCTGCCCTTCGTCGGCTATTCTGGCAGCATTTTTTGGGTAAAAATAAAAATCAATAAAAAGCTCAATGACGTCAGTCGCTTACACACACACACACACACACACGCTGCCGCCACCGCCCGGCCTCATCCCCCCGCAGTAAGACATCTCGCATTCGCTTGGACCCAAAGACGAAAACGTTACACGTGAGCTGAAAATCAGCAAGAGTCTAAAAGTTTCCACAAGCCATCATCGAGTTTATCTCGCAGTGTGGCTTAGATAAGGGCGTGGGGAACCACCAGTGGGAAGGGCAGGCGGCACTGACAATTTCCGCTAAATCTCATGATAGCAGCGATAAGCTGACAGATAAAACCCACGACGACTGAAACCAATTTCGAAATGTGCAACAGACAAAACAAATTATAGAAATAGTTTTCCCAGAAGAAAATGCCAACCCGGAACATGCCATTAGTTTGGTTGAAAACACCGTCTTTCACTGAAAAAGTTGTGTTCAGTTTGGCAAATTCATATTTTTACAAGTTTAATTGGTAAGTCGCGCCTACCTTAAGGTCAAGTTGTTAGTAAATTTGGAAAACTCTACTGTTCAACAAGCCCTGCAACTTTCTAGCGTTGAAGAGTATTTCTAATTTCCTCTGAAAGGGCAGCCATCTTTCGGGTCAGTGCTTCCACAAAGTACGATTTTGTCCAACTCCTGGAACTGTCGTCTCATTTCTTAATATTTTTGGATTCTTTCCTATGAATAACTGCAGATCCACAATCGAACATGCGAGTGGTGACTAGGGTGCTCTTTTTAAAGTCCCAAAAAATTTCACACAAATTAAAAAAAGTTCAGTTTTAGCGGATGCCAAAAAGTTTGAACTTAATATTACACATACGCCCCGTTACCAGATCTAAATATCAACAATTAAATCTATGCTAAATAAGTCGGGAAGTCAGTTTTCGAAAGTCTTGAAAACTACCCTGTAGTTCAGCTGGTGTCAAGGCACTAACAGGCCTAACGAACTGATGAATCACTGAGCGTCAATCGGGTCATTAACGCCAGGAAACGCATCACCGCGCTAATCTAGTACTAGTACTTGAACTTGCACCCATTACCACACTAACGACTGGTAATGTAGGGTCGACCCGATCGTTACGTTTTCCGGACATTCCAATACAAAATTCGTTAGGTAAATACTTGGCTGGTGGTTGGTCTGGTGGCGAGTGCTCATTACAAAGAGTTTGGGAATTCGTTAATGTCGCAGCTTAACTACAGGGTACTTCGACTTTGATAAAGAAAACTCTCCAAATCTGAACAATAATGGAAAACGAATATCACTCATTCTTGGTTGGCCGTTTCAGTCGTGGTTATGAAGTCAGTCGTATAGTCGTATGCATTACCAGTCATATAGTAAATGGCTGTTCTCTCTCTACTGTTTTTTTTAACACCAAGACCCGAAGGTTATCACTAAAAGGAAGTGTCAATGCGGTTGCCCACTAACTGCAAAATTTGTGGCATTACACATCTAACCTCATTCGGGTCTCTAAAGCAAAAAACGAATTCAGAAAGCGGGTTTCACTCTGCAGAGAGTTTGATCGCGGCCTAGCGATTCATAAGCAAGCCTGGGCTTTTCTTTGGAATTAGCAGTGGGCTTGTGTTCTTGCTAAGAGCCATTAACCAAATTCAAAAATGTCTTTACGGATACTTAAGCTTTACTATTGAAACGCTTTTCCTACTCTTAGGCAGAAATTGAAGATAGCACCACAGAGAATACATCCAAACTGTTTAAAATACACTTAAAATAATAAAATAAAAGAGCTCCTATAATAAATCTCATTAGCAATAACTTGGATTCTCTAATGAGGCCTTTTTTTCTGTAGCGCTGGAGGTAGAAGAGGCAAAGTCAGATTTTTAGGCTTCTGCATCAAAATCATTGTCGTTATCATATCTAGAGGAACCACTATAATGGGCTGTGTAGGCAGTGGAGGATGATGCTCGAATGGTGTGCAGCTGAGTGGTCAATACATTGGGGAAATGGCATACCAGCCATATCTTCCCAAGCTCTCCCAGTTTTGATCGGCGCCACATGTAAGCTCTATTGCTCCAGCTACAATTTGCATCGCTTTATACCGAGGTCCCACGACAAGTCTTTCAGGTGGTCAAACACCACAAGCCCAATTATATCGCGAGCTTCATTGCCACTTGCCGATACAGCAGCAATATGGTATATTAATGTCCAATAAAGTGAAACTGGTGCGAAAATTGGACACAACAGCTTGAATAGTCACCGAAGAGGTTGGTTATGACGATCATAAAATGGACGTAATTCTCACAGAGCACAAGCTGCTATTTTGATAATTAAAGTCAATGATTTGAAGGCGCTCTTCGTTTGTTAGTCTATTCATGGAAAAATGGCGAACCTTACTGAGCATTTTTCGCGTTGCCATTTGCTACGAAACACGAGTGAGGTGTCAAAGAATGTATACTGAAAGTCTAAATAGCATAAAATGGCAAAACTGATTCTAGAAATTGTCTGTTGAGAGTGAACATGTCAGGTCAGCCTAGTCAACTTATAATTAAAAAAATGTGACCTTACCCTTAAAACACTGTTTAGCTGTTTTGGGACAATTTGTCCGCTGTTCGTATGAACAAACAGATCTCAGAGATGGTAAGAGATTGAGGTTTGACAGGTATGGGACATATGCTTCTTATACTTACAGACAGATCAAGTTTATTTTCAATTTTTGCCACGCTCCCTCCCGCTCGCGCAATTTAGAAAAAACGTAATATCTCCGACAGTTTAATAGATAGAAGGTTCGTTCCAACTGGTCATATTTATCAATCAAGATTATTTATCGATCCGCCAAAGGGTTGGTAAAGATCGGATGAACGATAGTCGAGTTATAAGAAAAACAAAAAATTATGCTGGGCAGCACCGGCCGCAGAGCAATGGGCAGCACTTCACACACCTTAACGCAAACTTTGGGAGGTACAGAGTATCTTATAGTCGGGTTTGACCGACTTTCTTACTAGTTTTTTATGGATTTAACGTTAATTTAAAACTACTTTGAAATCATAGTATCAAACTATTTCTTAGATTAAAATAAAGGTTCCCAAACTGTTCTACGATATTTTTCTGCGCAGATATTACACAATTAAGTAATGTGTTGGTGGCAAAGTCGTCGCATTATTCTGAAGCGCTGGAAGGTGTTGGAAATGGTTCGGGACTACTCCCGATCCTACGATCTTTTAGGGACACCTTCTCTTTTTCAATTGAGTTCTGACCGATAATATTTGACCGAAATTGGCCCCTTCTAAAACTCGGACACAATACTGTCGCTCTGGTTTTGTGCCTCTGGTACAGAGTATAAAACGGTGGTCACAAGGGTCAACCCCCTTAAACTGAGGCGCATTTTGTTTTCTATTTTCAATTGTTGTGTTATTTACCTAGCTTCTTAAGGGTAGTGTATACATTCAGCAAATTTTATTTTCGAATTTTTATACTTTGTATTCTGTATACAGAGAGTATATTAAGTTTGTGCAAAAGTATGTAACACGCAGAAGGAAGCGTCGCCGACCCTATAAAGTATATATATTCTTGATCAATCTGTCTATCCGTCTGTCCGCCTGTCCATATGAACCAACAGATTTCAGAGATGGTAAGAGAAAGAGGTTTGACTTGTATGGGACACATGCTTCTTATACTTGAAGGCAGATCAAGTTTATTTTCAGTTTTTCCAGTTTTTCCTCCCTCAGTTTTAAATATAGAAGGTTTGTTCCTTTTGGACATATTTAGTAATCAGGATTATATATCGATCCGCCAACGGAATGGTAAAGATTGGATGAACGGTTTTCGAGCAATAAGGAAGACAAACAAATATGCAGCAATTAGCAGGTATACAGTATGTTATATTCGGCTTGAACGACTTTCTTAATTGTTTTTCTTGGCTTTAATTATGTGTTATGATGCCAAAAATATCCTCTGAAAATTTCATGTCTCATTCATTTGAAAATTATTTTTGTACACGTCCCTGTAGTTCAGCTGGTGTCAAGGCACTACCAGGCCTAACGACCTAATGCATCACTGAACGACAGTCGCGTCGTTAGCGACAGGTTAAGCATCACAGCGCTAGTCTAGAGGGTGAACTATAGAGTGCACCCATCACCACACTAACGACTGGTAATGCAGGGTCGTAGCGATCGGTACGTTTTCCGTACAAAATTCGTTAGGCAAATACTTGACTGGTGGTTGGTCTGGTGGCGAGTGCTCACAACGAAGAGTTCGAGAATTTGCTAATGCCGCACCGGTGCAGCTGAACTACAGGGGTAGGTTGCATTGTCGTATTTGGAAAAAATTAGTGTTCTATATATTTTTTGCAAAGTTTATAACCAAATGCATCAAATCCATGTTTGAATTCCATTGAAAGTAATTTTTATTTAATCGAAAACATTTGTCGCCACTTTTTCGAAAACGTTTCACACGATAACACAAGGCAACAAAATTCGAATTTTTCCAGTATCTTGAAGGGTTGGTAGGGATTCTAGATGATTTTCGTGTGCTAAGCAAGACTGCGTTTTCAGAAAAATGTCCATCACGTGGAGATTTTTAGTAATTTGAGCTTAAAGTTGCTAGAAGTGCCTATTTTTGACACTTTTTAGGAGCTTTTTTCGGGGAATCTATTCTATTGTTTGGACTTTTGTTGATAGCATCGGAAAGTACCACTCCTTAACCAACCATTCAAGATACTGGACCTTGTTGCCTAGTGTAATTAAAGTAACTGTTGACCGATTTTTAAATTCTGTTTGTCAAATATTTCCTAATTTCCACCATTATGGTGTCTTCTAGGATAGTTTGAATAGGACCAATGAAAGGTGAAAAAAAATTCTGTTTTTGAAATTTTGTCTTTGAAACCCAATGAAAGGTGAAAAACAGTTCGGTTTTTGAAATTTTGTTTTTGAAACTCCATAACTCCGCTGTTTATTGTACGATCTCAAATATCCTAGTAGACACCATAGCTACATGATTTTATTTTTTGTAAACCCTTCAAAAATAGCACCTGAAGGTATACACTACCCTTAAATGGTCAAGTTATAGACACATAAGTACGAGTTTTTCACTTAAATTAGAAAAACTCAAATTTCGCAAAAATGAGTTGTTAAAATTTGTTCAAAAAGCGGTAAACTCCTAATTGTTTTTATATACAACTTATTCTAAAGTGGAACAGCACATGAAAAGAAACGGTTATCACTTGGTTCTTCTTGAGAATACAAAGCTTAAAAGTGCGATGGGATACAATGGTTCCCTGGTGGTTATTATGTATGAATTGCAATTAAAGTTCGTATATTTATCCAGAAATTCAGTTCAAGGTCAAAGATTTGTGCTGCATATTCCAAGATGTGGTCTGTAGGCATCTTGTTATGCACAAATGGTAATGTTAGACCTAAAGCAATGTTAAGATTTTGACTGGTTTACAGCATCACCCATTCCAAAAACTTCAATCCCGTATAGTAAAGCTGCAGTTAGGTATGCTTTTGCAATAGTGAGCATAGTCCTTGGTGGCATGAAATACCGAACGAATGGAAGCTGGCGAAGCTATGCCGGAACCACGCAGATCGAATGACTAGTTCTTGTAGCTGCCATAGAAATGATCTGTTTCAACTTTGCCACACACAAAGAGAGCATTGCCTTCTCGTTTTTGGGTAAAAATCTTAGAGAAATACTACATTTCAACATCTTTCTAAAAAAAGAAAGTTTCGTTAGGTAAAATCACATCCAAAAACCCTAATTTACTGCAAAAATGTTCTCTGCAAGAGCTAGATGGAACCATTAGAAAATCAAATTTTAACTTGCTGATAACTAAAAGGCCTTCGTCTGCTGAGTCCAGTGCTGAACCACCAACGGACTAGACGAGGAAGTCTGATCCCACTTTTGCGGAAACTCAGGACTCCGTATTTAAGGTTAATCCCAGCAAGATGAAACCTTAATCTAACTATATAAGAAAAGTTATATTTAATATCCAAATTTATTTATTTGTTGTAGTTTATTAAATCAAATTTGTTGTAGATTCATCAAATTGGCTATGTTTGCAATCTATACAAGCAAATAGATGTGACAACGTTATGTATATTTAGTTTCGTTTCTGAAAAACAAGAAAATAAATAAACAGATATTCCGATTGGAACTGATTTGTTGTTATTTTTGACCGCTCAGGTGCTGTTGATTTGCCCAAATGGGCAATTACAGCTGACAAAACATGCCGACCATGTAGCAACCAAAGACTGAGACCACATTTGCATTTATTTGAGTAGTTAGATTGTAGTAGGTGTTAAAATTGCACATGAAATATGAAAAGCCACTCATAACCCACACACACACACAGACACTTGGTAAAGTAGCCTCTTGCCTGGTTAACAACTCCCTCGCTAACTATTCACCACAGTCAACACACAGAGAGGGAGAGAGAGAGAGAGGGTGAAAATGACAGAGAGGGAACAAGTTCAGTTGAACTGCTGACGACAAAGGAAGCCTCCGCTGGCCGCGCTGCCAACGTAGGTGGGAAACTCTTGGGGAACTCGGGAAAGCTCATCGGTTCTGACTTGGCTTGGGCTTCAGTTTCATTTTCAGTTTTTAGTCGTTGTCGTGTCGTGATGTCGTTGCCGTCGTCGTCGTCGCCGTTGTTGTAGTCGCAGCAGCAGCAGCAGCAGCAACAACAACATCAACAGCAGCAGCAGCAGCAGCAGGCAGGCAGGCTTCAGCTTCACCCAGCTCAGCAGCAGCAGCAGCAGCAACAACAACAACAACGCGCGCAACAACAGCAACAACAAAATATAAAATATAAACAAATACCACAAAAACCATTTAACCAAATTCATTAAACGAAACCCAAAAAATTAAATACAAATTTTGCGCATATGGAATGCACCTAGGGCGCCTCTGCCTTATATACATACATACATAGCTACTACATACATACATATATGTTATACACACACAAATCTATATACCATCTAAGTGCAAACCAATTGTGATTTAAGCTAATAACAAACAAACAAAACTAAACCAAGTAAACAACAAACAACAGCAACAACAACAAAAGTGTATTAAGAGAAGTAAGGCCAAATTAATTTTTCATGGCATTTTCCTTGTTTTTTTTTCGCTCTTTCCTTTTTTCTGTACACACACAACGCCACCCAAAACGAAGCCGTGTCGTGGCCGCTCGTTCGCGCGTACTCGGAATAAACGCATTAAGTATGCAAATTCAAAAAAAAAAAAAAACAGAAGAAACACAAAAACTAAAAGTTCAAATTGTTAATCAATTTTGTCAAATATTTTAAAGCATACTTTTTAGGGCAGAATCTGTGGGACGCCTAAGCTAAAGTTTTACTCACTAAAATCACCTAAACATTTTATTAATCTTATCTGAAATATACAAGCTAATGTCTAACTAGGCAGAAAGTTGTTAACTCGTTTGTAGACCTTTTGTTTCCCATTTTTTGTGTAGCTTTAGCCCCGCATAGGCCACACAACACAATAACATCCCAGTATTTCCTGTTTTTGCCTGTTTGTCAAGCAGCTGCAATTTACCTCCCTCTCTCTTTTTCTGTCTCGCTCTCCATCTCGCTCTCGGCTCATGTCCGTCTCCCTCTCGGTTACAACAATAGACAGGCAGCATGCAACATAATTACAACTCAACTTCAACTTTTCCCTCAGACCAGAAACGTAGCTGGCAAGGGTCACAACAAAGTTGCACATAAAAAAGCCAATTCGATAATATTCTTTCATTCTGGTTCAGTTCAACAATTTCATTGTAAATACAAATACAACACGAAAGAAATCGAGAAATTCTTATGTACTGCATCGCTTTTCTACAACAAAAAAAGTGTTTAAAAATAAAACAACCAAAAACTAAACCAAATTAGAACAATTAATAACTCTCATGCAACAAGCAACTTTTCTATTTGATAATAAAAATTGAAACAACGAATGAACGAACAACGCCGTTTACACTCACCAAACAACAACCAAAACTCGATGAATGCATGTAAGTTGATTTGGGGGAGACATTGAACAAAGTTTTTGGTTTTATTTATGCAATTTTAAGTAATTTGTTTTGAGGTTGAGATGGGATGATGATCGTTCACTTTTAAGTTCTGTATACAGATGTGACTTAATGTGAAGTAAAGTACAATTTTCATACAAGTTTTCAGCAAAATTTT
The DNA here is from genome assembly GCA_018904265.1 of Lordiphosa collinella. NCBI lineage: Eukaryota > Metazoa > Arthropoda > Insecta > Diptera > Drosophilidae > Lordiphosa > Lordiphosa collinella. The sequence goes on along the minus strand of JAEIFV010000391.1, from coordinate 260,491 downwards.
ATGTTTATATCTTTTTTGATTTAATATTTTACTTTACTCCGTTAATTCACATCTGGATGCAGACCTTTAATGACTTGTTTTTTTAAGTAAATCGAAAAGATTCGTTTTTCTTGGACCTTAAGGCCAGTTCTCAGATAACCTAAATTTTATTTTCGCAACAATGCTTCGTATGAATAAGACAGTTCTTCTAAAGCTTTTAGCTTTCACATCTGTGCAATGGTGTTCTATTCATATGAAGCAAAAACTGTGGCAAAAATCATTTTTAGTTGATCTGTGAATAGGCCGTAAACTCGTATCCTTTAAAATAATAATATGGAGTTGGGTTCCGTCCACATTTCTTTTTTGGGGTCGTTCATGTTAAATTGCTAAAAACAGCTGGCTTGAGATGAAAACAATCAGTGCAAACCACTGATCTTTTATTATCTTACTCGTGCTTGTACAGGGTGGCTGATGAATATTGCTACATTAAGAAAGTCAAATAACTTTTTTTAGTGTATAAAATTCATTTTTCTTTTATTCATGTAAAAGCTCATTCAATTTGATTAAATATAGCTTAATTAGATCTAAAAATAATTGAATTTAAATGCCCTCCTGCTCGTTGATGCTTGTGCAGAATCTTATCAAAGAGTTGTTCATTACTGCTTTGAGAGTTGACTCAGGAATTAGCCGCAATTGTTGCTCGAATGGATTGCTTTAGTTCATTCAAATTTGTCGGTTTTGTTTTGTAGACTTTTTTGTTTGCAATAACCCCACAAGAAAAAGTCAGGTGCAGTAAGGTCGGACGACCTGGCCAACGGAATGTGGAGTTTCTGGATATCAGCTTATTGGGAAACTTTCGTCGCAATTCAGTCATAACAGGCTGGGCTATGTGAGGAGTTGCACCATCTTTCTGAAACCACACAGACTTGAAAGGAATTCTCTTTCGGCGTAATTCTGGATAGAAAAGCACTCTCAGCATGCTCAAGTAACGGTTTCCAGTAACAGTAACGGTGTGACCGTAGCTTCGAAGATGTAGAACCCGACAATGCAGCGTGATGAAACTTTACACCAATATGTCACACGAAGTGGATCCAATTCCGTCTCATGGAGTATCTGTGGGTTGGAAGTACTCCATATTCGACAATTTTGTTCGTTTATGTTGGTTTTTAAGTCGAAATGGGCCTCGTCAGACATAAAAAGACAGCTTAACTTGTTTTCGTCCTCTTCTACCATTTGAAGCATCTTCTGGCAAAATTCCAAGCGAATCGGCAAATCTGCTACTTTCAGTTTGTTGGCCATTAGATTTTTATATGGGAATAAGTTCAAATCATTGTGCATAATTGACTGCAATGACTGTCTTCTTATACCCATTTGAGCAGATAAGTTCCTCGTCGAAACTCTTGGATTGTTGTGTATGGCTGCAGCTACCACAGCGATTGTTTCCTCCATTCGAACTGTAGGGTTTCGATGGTTAAGTCTTCTTTCGACTGTACCACGCTCGGCAAAATTGTTAACACGTCTCATTATGGTACATCTTGTTTGAAGATCGCTGCCAAACGTGCGCCTATACTCTGTTTGAACCGAAACTACGGACTCCAGGGCGTGATAGCGGCGGACAATCCAAATTCTTGTTTCAGTGTCCCAATTATACATTTTCCATAAATTTAAAGATCAATCTAAAATACAACAAAAAATTAAGTAGATTCATCAAATAGAAAAAAAGGTTCTCAATTTTTTTTTGGTAGCAGCTTTCATCAGCCACCCTGTACTATATGTGTCCATTGTTTTAGTCCAACACTATGGCCAAGCACTGGCTCAAGATTAACAAGTTGTTCAGTTGGCACGTTTAGTTTTTAGTTAAAAACTACATTTTAAGCAATAATTCTGGTTGCTAGCTCACTTAGGGTGCGTTCAGGCACACTGGAAGGTTGCCAAATTTTTGTATGTCAGTCATCTGGCAGTGGTGTTAGACTGTGACTAAGACAACTGGTCAACTGGCAGGGGTCCACACATGTATGGAAGCAACTGACATCTTAAACACGCTCCCTTAATAACACAAGCCAACAAGGTCCAGTATATTGAAGGGTTGGTTATTGTTGATAATGTTTGTGTCTAGAATATAAATGTTTGATAATTTAACTTAAAATGCATATTTAGACACTTTTTATGAACGATTTGTGGGGTTTCTTTTCGTTGGATTTATCTCACTTTGATATAACCTTTAAGTACTATTTCTTAATTTCAAAATAATGTTTCCCAAAACATTCTACGATTTTCTTAAGCAAATATATACCATTCCTAACATGTGCTCCAATTGACCGTAGTTTATATCGCCCATGGGTAAGCAATGGTTGTTGTCTTAAATCTTTATAAGAATTTAATAAAAATGCCTAGCCAACTATAGTGATTATAAGTAGTAGACAATTTAACAGCTTTGAGCACATGTCTGAAAATTGGTATATCTTCGCTGACAAAAATTGCAGAAATGTTTGTTATAGTTTGTCTTAAAGTTAAGAAATAAAACTTCACGATATTATTAAAGAGAGGTAAAACAATAGTATAGGTTTCCCAAGAAACGATCGAAAAACGGTACGAAATAGGCATTTAAGGCAACTTTATATTAAGAATACTTCAAGTCTAGACGTGATGGTCCATTTTCAAAAACAGATTCGTGTTCAGCACAAATTAATCATCTAGATCACCACCAATTCTTCGATATACTAAAAAAAGCCATCAAAAGTCTGTACATAATGTGGTAGGTAGGTTAGGTTCCACTTAGGCCTCTTCTATTTTGAATCAATCAACAAATAATTAACAAAAACCTGCCGTTCATATGTAATCTTTGTTGATTTTTCTGATGATTATTGAATTATAATTAGTCCTCGACCTTGTGCAGGCTAGCAACCACTTTGACTGAAAGCCAAAACAAATATTTTTAATTTCAATATTTGGCAAGGAATTGTATATAAAGAAATTTAACACTTTCATGGGGAACTTATCGGAATTTAAGAAATTAAATAATAATATCATTGCAAACTTAAGAAATAAGTTTATATCATGAAAGCTTTTATCCCGATGTGAATTAATTCGATGCAAAATAAAATTTTTATACAATTTTTGAAGGACATTTTTTTATGTATGAAAATTTTTAATAATTTTATTTTAATAATTTGAATAGTAGATTGGTGGAAGAGTCGTTGAATCCTTCCGAAGCCATTGGTGGTGCTGGCAGTTGTTTGGGAGTAGGACCTTTTAGGGAGGCCATTAAACTGCGTTTTGCACGACACTACCTGACCGGAATCCGTCCTTCCTAAATCTGGGTTCCAAAACGGTTGTTTTTTTGGTCATAGCTAGGTTCTCATTGTGAGAAATTCGCTGCTCTTAAAATATTAAACAATTATCTTGCATTTTACATGTGCTTTATGAATGCAGTTCAGTTTTAAAACTTCATGCACAACCAAATTATGTCTTTTCTTTAAAAGGTTGCACGCACTTACAACGTTTCTAGAAATGCCCCATTTTCCGCTCCAATTGTATCGATAGTGGGTCTCAACAATCGATGGTTGGCTTAAGACACAACTATCGATAGTATCCATAGTGCTATCGATGGTTTTCACAACACTCACAACCCATCACCACACTAACGACTGGTAATGCAGGGTCGTACCGATCGATACGTTTTCCGGTTATTGCCATACTAAATTCGTTAGGCAAATACTTGGCTGGTAGTTGGTCTGGTGGCGATTGCTCACTACGAAATGTTAGAGAATTTTTTAAAGCCGCACCGGTGCAGCTGAACTAACTACAGGGTAGCCCGTATGTCTCCGAGAGGTTGGGTTGACCGAGTGTCCCAAGTCTCTTTCTACTCAAGGCGGTGCTATGACTGAGATGATGTTGTACTGTTTCCTCCTCATTTCGTACTTGAAGCTTTTGCAGAAGTAGTGGTTAGTGACGCCATGGTCCCTATTAGAAGCAATATGTTTTTCCTTCTGTGACGTAAAAGCGTGTTGAGCCTGTCTACTGCACAGGAGATAAGGTTTTTCCACCGATTCATAGCGAGTCAAAGTGTGTCAGGTTTAGTGAAAAGCGATCACGCTCTTCTCTCCTATTCTGGCTAGTTTTTACGCCGACTCATTCCCTTTCTCATTCACAAGGTGTATACTGAAGCGGCAAGGTGGTGGGTAAATTAAAACCAACTTGTGATCAGACGAGTCCAATTTCAACGAAGATCTGTTTGTCCACGCTCTCTAACGAATAAAATCTATATATATATGTCTCGTGTCACATGTAAGTTAAAAAAATCCTCTGAAAGGGCTGCTCAAATATGCATAAAAATTTTTTGTGTGTGCTAGCTAGGTGTAGAATAGGTTTTTAAGTATATTTCATACCGCTAGGTGTTTTAAGTGACCCTCTGCTATCTTTAATTTGCTAAAATAGGAAAACACGGTGGTTAGAGAGAGACGGACAAACGAGAGCGAACAGCTGATTTATTGTTGTGTAAAAAGTTGACGAGGCTGTTTATCTGTGTCTCTCTGTGTTTTCTAAAAGAACAAATCCGAAGAACAAATACATGAAGAAATCGAAAATCAACAACAGCAATTGGAAGGGTGAAAAGCGCGCCGGATAGTTGTTAATACACGGCACCGTCTGTGGAAGGGACGGAAGGGGCATGAAAAAATTGAAAATAAACTTAATCTGCCTGCAAGTATAATCTCTTACCATCTCGGAGATCTATTTGTTCATACGGACTGACTGATGGACAGTCGGAAATTGTTGATGCTTTTCAAGAAAATTTATTTGTAGCGTAGAAGCCAGATATAAGGGCCACTAATATAGGGGCATTTCTGTTACCGGTTAAAAATACTTGTTATCGAGCCATTTCCAGATTTTTGTCTTAAAAAATGTGGTCACACCAGCAAACCGCAAATTATAAAAAAGAAAACTGGCGCTGGAAGAATGTTACGAAGTCATTTGTACTTTGATGCAACTATAAGACGTTTTCATCAAGTCTTAAACGAAAACCATAACGTTTAATAGACTTTCCGAGTGCCTATGCTAAAACTACTTCCTCGTCACCAGAAGCACGTTCTGCATTTGCTGAAAGATATCAATTTTGGTCAACTGACTTCCACAAAGTGGTATTTTCCGATGAGGAACAGCTTAATTCAGACGGAACAGAAGGGTGCCATAAATATTGGCGCGACTTACGGCAACCATGGCAATCCAGGCCTATTGCGAACCTCAGTGGCGAATTTCCAATGGCTTGGGCTGCTTTTCGTTATGCTGAACGTCTCGAACATGCTTTATTTCAAATAAATCTAATACCGAGATCTATGGACAGTTGTTGGAAAGCGAACTTGTTGAATTTGGAGATATTCTTTAAGAGAAAAATTGGATTTTTCAACAGGACAATGTACCGATTTACAATGCACCCATTAAAAAGGCTATACTTTAAACCTATTAGGAACATCTGGGGAAACCTACCTGGCAGAGTTTTTATGAATGGTCGTCAGTTTGAGACACTCAAGCAACTTAAGTACATTTTGGTAGCAGAGAGGGAAGAAGTCGTCAATTATATATATTTGGCTTGACACAGCCCAAAAGGACAAAGCCGAGCTGCTCTGTCTCTTGGCTTTCGCACAAGAGAAAGGGATCTACAGTTTAACGCCGAATCTGAACGGCAGTTTTGAAAGGCTTTTTCATGGATAGTTATTTCAAAGCTGGCGCCAACAGCTTGTGAAGGTGACCGGGTGTGTCAGTTTTTGAAAGAGAACTTTTCATTAGATATCCCGAAGCAGGATCAAACCGCTGCGCCGCAAAAATTACTTAAATCTCATTATAGTTATTTCGTAAACAGTAGAAAGTTTTTGACTTTTTCTGAGTGTATTTGAACTCATATTTATGCGAAGTTCGCTTGAATGGATGGATGGTCAGTGGATATTTAATCCCCTTATTCATTGTTTGGGACAGAATAATCTTTTCTAAGAATTTTTCTAAATTTTCGTTTGATTCAGCCTCTGGTATGGGAGAGGCATATTTAAAAAGCTATTAAAATTCATATTTATTTTGTTAATACGAAAAAATACCTAGAAATTCGGTTTTTCATTAAATTGCATTTTCATGCTATTTTCCGCAAGGTTAGATATGAACAGATGATTAGTATGGGCTACCTAGTCCAATAGTTTAACCGCTTTACAGTTTGAAACAAGCAGCTTTCCTATGAAGAAAATAATAAATCATTGAACTTTGTATAAAGTCAATTTTAGTTGTTAACTAGAAAATTTGTTAAATGCAATTTAAATTTTTGATCTCTGACATTAACCCATTAAAGGACCAAAGCGAAAGACAGAATCAAAGTTCCAGCAACAACAACAACAAAGTCCAATGGCGAACAATGACCAAGAAATTGCCTTTGCCTTTGCCTTTTTGCTGTTTACTGGCCAATAATGAAGCCTGCACAATGGGTAGGATGAGGAGGTGGGGTTAGCTTGGGCGTCAAATTTAATTAAAAGGTAAACTAGTTATAGCGACGAGGACGAGGACGACGACGATGACAATGAAGCAGCAGAAGCAGCAGCAGCAGCAGCAACAGGCAGCCAATGGCATCGATTTTGTTGTGGGTGCTGTTGTTGTTGTTTCTACAATTGTTGGCTGCCTGTCAGTTGGAAATGGCAAACGTCACTAGGCAACAGTAAGTGCGGAGGCTAAATGGCAATAATGACGACACTCACACACTCAAACGAACGTCATAAATGTTTGACAATGCACTCGCGGCGTATGAGTAATACCTCTTTGTCTCTCTATGTGGGTGGGTGGGTGTGTGTGTGTGTGTGGGTGAACTTGTTAAAATCATTGACCATTTGAAAGCGCACTCTTTCGACCTCCCCCTACACTCTTGGCCCGGTTGCATAAAATTGCTTTTTATGCTTCGATGTCAATGCACGACTTTTCTGATATTTTGCCATTGTTCAATTTGTTCTCTTGTCCGTTCCTTGGTCCCACGCCGCTCGCTGGCATTGACAAGTTTCACTTGTTCTCGTATTTGTTTTCCGTTAATTGCATGGAAATTGTGGAATTGTGTGCTGCGCGCATGGCGAAAAAGCAGACTTAAACAGGAAAGTAGGGAACATTGCATTTTCCTGTTTCCCTTGCCTTGGCGTCCCCCGGCATAATTATTCTTGTGCGATTTGTCTGGCCATTTGTCCAACGAAGTTCAAGCAAAACTTTCTTTTTGGCTCATACGAGTGGCCCAGTCATTGCCCCGTTTATAGTTTTTGGCTGGCTGCAGCAACTTGGCCACGTTCTCGCTTTGTGCTTTGACTTTGTGTCCGGAGTCCATTGACACCGTTTAATACAAACAAACGACATTTTCTGCATACATTTTGTGTGTGATCGCAGCGGGCGATGAGTCAACCTGGTCTGAAAGTGTCGTCACTTCACCAGAATGAACCACCCGTTGACAGGTGAGCACACAGTTGATAAACGACCCAGTAACTTACCTTGGGGGTAGGGCGAAGTTGATAGTTTGACATTTTGCTGCAAGTGCTTAAAAAAAAAGAAGAATATTACGAAAACTTTTTATCGTTTTAAACTTGCTGCATTATGGCCTGTCTTGAGTAACTCGAGCATGTCGAATTCACAATTGACTAACTTTATGCTACCGAAATGCATTTCCTTCAGCGCTAAAAACATTTATGCAAAGAATAAAATGCCACTTGAAACCAATTCAGGCGAATGCGATGGGTGATTGATGTCATTAAGTTGATTTCAAGTTAAACATTAAATGATAAACAAACTGCATTTCATTTGCCACACGAGCTAGCGAACTCGTTACTAATTAATCATTAGAAAGGTCGCCAGATAAATTGGAAAAAACTTATATGCGAGAAGGCACGCTCTCTTGTTTTGTAAACGAAACTATTAATAGTTTCATGACATTCAAATTTGACGGGCAGTTCTAAGCTCGCTAGAAAGCTTCAAGATTTCTCACTTAGAAACTTAAGCTCGAAACAATGCAACGACAGCTATTAAGAATGGCTTTCTGTATGTGAGTCCAATTTTGCTTTCATTACGCTTTTAATGATTCGCTAGACCAAATAGAGTTGGTTCAAACAAAAACCCGGGGTGTAACACCATTAAAAACCAGAACTAATACTTTATAATGTGTTCGAGCTCAACTTTATTTTACATCAAATAGTATGTCCCACCTAGGTTTATAGTTTTTCAAACTTTTGCAGCTTCAAAAGTAAAAAAAACCAAACTTTTTGAACATATTTAAACACATTTCAGAATGTTTGACTTCAAAATGGGCAGAAAGGGTTAAGATGAGGTGGAACTAGGGGCTGTTTTTTGGAAAAGTTGCTAAGAAGAGTATAATATAGGTTAATACTAATCCATAATGCCAATTTCAACAACATAAGTTTTTAGTTGTCAGTTTTAAGGGTTGACTTTTGTCATTTAGTGTATATTAAAATTGTTATTTCGGATAATAGTAGCTTTTGACATCATATTGGATTTGCCACCACTTCAAAAATGACTTTCTGAGCAGATTTTGGGGGAAACTTGCGACGATATACTCAAGGAAGGGCTTTAAGAGTTGGGATAGGGGTGAAATTTTGGGCGATCCAAGAAAATAATGGAGTTTTTGAAACGTTTGCTTTGCCTTTTAAACTTTGGAAAAAAACATTTCCGTACAGACTTGAGAGCAAAGTGGGACTTTATACTTAAGAAAGGTTTTAAGGCTTGATAATCGAAGATTTTGAAGACGATTCTTGAACAGAAGTGCGATAAGTTTTCGGACTGTCTTGCCTTTGAAAGTTTGCACAAAAATAGCTTTTCGAACTGACATAAGCAAAATTCTGGGCGTTTTCCTTAGGTACAGGCTTTAAGTGTTGAGATTCGACGGAATTAAGAGCCATCCTAAAACAGAAATGAGTTTTTGCACATTTTTAAACAAATTCTAACATATATATTGTAATACTTAAGAATTGCCTTTAAGTGTTGAGACAGATTATCGGCATCCGAGAACATAATTGCGTTGCGAATTCGAAATTAATTGCGGAAACGGAAACTGGCCTTCATTAACTTTTTAATAAATTACGACTGAACCACTGAACCGCACCGAAACCGCGGTTCAGTTGGCTTTAAAAAAAATGTAATAAACCGAACCGGTGGTTCAAAATCTTTGTGAATCACTAAACCGAACCAGTCCTTATTTCCGATCGGTTTGCATCCCTGCTTTCAACTATACTGTTTACACAAGGGAAATTGGTAAGGAGGGTAAGTGTTGGTGGGAATGGGAGCAAGGGGCACAAAGAGGTCAGGGTCTTCCTTCCGAAAATCTTCCAGTTTTTTTTTTATATACCCTTGCGGAGGGTATTATAAAATTGTGCGTATGTTTGTACCACATTGAAGGAAGCATCTCCGACCCCATAAAGTATATATATTCTTGATCAGCATGACGAGCTGAAATGATTTAGCACTGTCCGTCTGTTTCTATGCTATCTCCTCTGTCAGTTTTAAAGCTATCCTCACCAAACATTGCACGAAGTGTTTGGTAAAAATACGCTGCACATTTGTCGGAACCGGCCGGATCGGATGACTATTGCATATAGCTGTCATAGGAACGATCGGTCGAAAAACTAGTTCGAGTGAGGAAAACTTTTTGGTTTCTTATGAACCAACGTCCTTTCTATTGTAAATAAAATTAGCTTGTCGAGACGACACAGCCCCAAATGGCCAAAGCCGAGCCTCTCTCAATCTCTTGGCTTGTGCGCTTCTAATTTTTAGCACAAGAGAAAGGGACCTACAGTTTAACGCCGAATCCAAACGGTACTTTGAGAAGCTTTTCATGGCTAATTACTGCAATGCTGGCGCCAACAGCAAAGAGGTGTGGCCGGGTGTAAAGTTGTTCCAAAATAGATGTTCCGAGGCGGGATCGAACCCACGACCTTATGCACTGCAGTCGCGCACACTAGCCGCTGAGCCACCCGGCCATATTCTTATTTTATATAGTAGTAGTATTTATTTCAAAATTATTTGGCTTGGCAATGCCGTTAGCCATTCTTGTGGGTGTTTTACATGTATACGTTTTTAATGTTTTATTTATAATAGCTTCTGTTTAAAATTAAAAATCTTCTATTATTATTTGACGCCTGCACTTAAAAATTTCGCTTATGTAAGAACCAAGCAGCGACCAGTTTGGGCCATTCAGCAGATTGACAGCTGATTCTGCTGTCAGGGTGTATGTACCGAAGTAGCGGAACCTCATCTCTTTTAGTATCGGGCATACAGCAATAAAGTGCAGTACGTTTTCTCGTTCGCCTAAATTGCAGAGGGTAAATGGTTCATCACTAATGTGGGGATTATAGCCCAGTTGCAGCATCTCGCATCTAGCCTTAAATATGATGCTTATTGTGTTGGTCTCGAAGTTGTCACTGAAATAATTATTTTCACCCAAATTGTAGTCCAAATTTTTGTATATGAGCCTAACATCACTGCTCCGGGCCATATTCTCTATATTCATCCATATTGGACAAAACTGTCTCATGTGATATTTGCCAGTTTTTGATTTCGTCGATGTTGTTTCCATCTCCGTATTCAACAAAAAGCGATTGCCATACTACAAAACATAGCGATTTCTCCGCAAGGAGGTGCTTTGCCATAATCTTTGGAAGTCTTTGATCTGGAAGCTGCATTAGTTTTGCCATATATTTGAAATGCCTGCTGAGTGTAGAGTGATGAAGAGTGGGTAGGTCGGTTTCTAAGTGCAGAGCGTAATTAGGAGTGTTCTGCGGGAGTTTGAATATTTTTTTCAAAAAAACATGCGACTTAGTTTTTCAACTTTCTCATTCTCTTTTAGTCCCCATACCTCTGACGCATAAAACATAATAGCTCCCGATGTGGCTTAAAAAGTTTATTTGGCGCTTGCTTTTATTTGCTGTTTCCCGTGAAAAGATTTCCATGTACTGTTTATTGCCCTTGTGGCTTCTTTGCGTTTGTTGGTGAGGTGCCTTTCCATATCCATATTTTGAGTGAGAGTCACGCCTAGGTATTTATACTCCTGTACAACCTCGAGTTGTTCGTCCTTATTTTATATACTTTCTCACATATCTACAAAGTTTTATCAATATCGGATGACTATAGCATATAGCTGCAGTATGAATGATCGGTCGAAAAAGAAGTTCTAGGGAGAAAAGCTTTTTTGTTGTAAATGGGATCGCCTCCAAATTTTCTAATTAACAGAGTATTATGCTTTTCCATGATTTCACCAAGTTTGGTCGAAATCAGACATCTATATAGTATATATTCCATAGAAAAGTAAGGTCCAAAAAGTAGTTTGAAAAACTTTTTCTGTTTTCAATGGAAGCTGCAAGGGTATACAAAACTTTGATCGAGCTGAACTTAACTTTCCCCTATTTTTTTTTACTTACCTTGTCTGGGACTCGAACTCACAACTCATTTACCTTGTCTCGGAAACTTATACACGGGGATGCCGCATGTCCCAGTTATAAAGGCAAGCAACAAGCGACAACACGTTTTGCAAAGATTTTCTAAATGTAGCATTTTGCATATGAAATCCTTAACGTTTGTTTAGATAACCTACACGGCACGTGTGGAAAACAGTTTTCTAAATGAAAAATAAACCTTTTCTTTACTGATTCTGAGCTACCTTTAGAAATTCTACGAAGGTTTTCAATATCTAAACGTTTGAGTAGAAAACCTCCATTTCCGTGTGCAATTCAGAAAGCATATTGAAAATCTTAGAAATACTTAGAAAAAACACTGATTTTCTCTTGTCATGCAGCATTTGCATTTGTCCACGCAGTACATAACTTTTCTGCATGCCTTGTTTACTTTTATACTCTAAACCAGATAACAGAGTATATTAAGTTTGTGCAAAAGTGTCCGTATGAGCATAGAGATTTCAGAGATGGGAAGAGATAGGGGTTTGGCATGCGTCTCGAAACCACAACATCTCCGTTCTTACCATGCAGCCTATCTACATGTTGAGAGCTAAACATATGAGTTCATTCTTTAGGCGCACCGTCACACTAGTTGTCGATGGTGATGCCAGTTAAGTGGCCACGTCCCGAGCTCGAATCGCAGATGTAGAAACTTTAAAAATAACATTTTTTTTAAGTATTTGTGCGATTTTCAGGAAGAAGATTTCAGTCAAAAACAACCACCAAACCAACTGAAAACAATGCAATATCTCTGTATAATCAATCAGTACACTAAGAATGTAAGCAACCCTCCTCTTCGTTTCTTGTCAAGATGACACAGCCCCAAAGGGCCAAAGCCGAGCCTATCTCAATATCTAATTTTAGCACAAAAGAAAGGGACCTACAAGTTTAACGCCGAATTCGAACGGCAGTTTGAGAAGCTTTTCATGGCTAATTACTGAAATGCTGGCGCCAACAGTAAAGAGGTGTGGCCGGGTGTAAAGTTTATTCAAAGAAAAAAACTTTTCATTTGATGTACCGAGGCGGGATCGAACCCGCGACCTCATGCACAGCGGTCGCGCACACTAGCCGCTGAGCCACCCGGCCTCTTCGTTTCAACAAATTTAATATAAGTTGTTTATATGTTAGTACAAAATAATAGTATTAGCATATAATGTTTTCAATAGCAAACGATATCAAAATGTTAGAACTATGGACTAGATTTTTTTAAGGTTTTAAGGTCATTTGTTGCTTACATTTTTAGGTCACACATTACCTAAAAAGTTTTCTTATTACCTACAAAATTTTTAGGTAATAAAGGTCAAAAACTAAGTACAATATTCCTTGGTTGTCGTTTTAGGTAATATGTCTATAGATTTCAGCTAATTTTGAGCCTTTTAGGTAAAATTTTTTCTGAGTGTATGAATAACAAGAAGGGTAACTTAATTTCATTTCGTAGTCGAAGGGCAAACTATTATTTTTTGTTCCAGCGAACCAAGGTTCGAACCAAAAGCTTGGGTTCAGGGGTTCCATGAACCGGTACTCGAATTGAACCTTGGAATTAACAATGAGTTCGAACCCTCGGACTGAGCCTTCTGCAGAATTTAGAGCTTTGGACTTAAAATGCTATAAAATATCAAAGACGAATGAAGGAGTGGGAGGTTTTAGGCTCTTAACGTGTTAAAGTGGAACCTTAATTTACAATTTAAAAACAAATCAATTAAATTCATGGTTGTATAAACTAAATAAACAGTTTTAAATGCAACAAGTAAACGTTTTCTTTTCTAAAAAAGTACAAAAGAAAACCAAATATCATGCCAAAGTCAGTAATAAAGGGAAGCTACAAGCAACAATCAGCGAATAGGATTGACAACACTTTTCGTGTTGACTTTCTAAATGTAGCATTCGATCGTGTCTCGTGTGGAGAATTGTTTTCCAAATGAAAAATATAACTTTTCTGTATTTTGTTTGACAAATTTCGTTTAGAGCTTCCACAAGCGCATGTAGGCCTTCGATGTCTAAGCGTAAATGCTGTATGAAAAATGCAGAAGTTATTTGAAGAGAAGCTGGTTTTCTCAAGGCGTGTACCATTTTCAACATTTTTCGTTTAGTTTTTTTACTTCTAGATGTAGCATGTAGTTTTTCCACTTGCCACTTTTAACTTACGGTTTTCTACAACTAGAAATTTAGCAGGGCGAGCTATGTTTCGTTTAGGATTGTCGTTTCTCCACACGGCTAATTTGGTTTTTTCTGTGTACTTTCATTCAAGTCTTAGCCAAAATTACGAGAAATCTGAGTTTTTCCGGAAACTTAATAGATCCTCAGAGATGCCCTTGCATGCTTGGAGGCATAATTAGCTAGCGAGAAGAACTTCAATATTATTTTCTACTTGCTTTCAAAAGTCTCAACAGAAATTCCTGGAAATCTAAGTTTATCCGAAAAACTTAATGAATCCCTTGAGATAACTTTGCATGTGCGGAGGCTTAGCTAGCGAATTTTCTTGTTGCAGTTGGAGAAGAACTTTTCTGAAGAATTCGTTGTACTTACCAAAGAAGCATTGGCAACTACTTTGTTGGAAATACAAAATATATCCATTAAAATTCTCTTCTTGCTTTTAAAAGTCTTAGCAGAAATTCAACGAGAAATCTGGGTTTATCTGGGAAAGACTTAATGAATTCTGAGAGATGCATATTGAGGCAAATACTTTGTTGGAAATTCCAGCAAATTGTGCTTAGTTATCTGAGGTCCATAATCTATCAGCTTTTATAAACTTTACATACCACAAATGATAATGAGTGGCAACTAAGTCGAACGTATCATTATTGAGATTGTGGCCTCTTTGAATACATTGTTGAGTTTCGGGCCCTCAAGTTGATTTTGTGAAATGAATGCCCATTATCTAAGTGCATTTCCATTGAATTTGTGAGTGTTGCTTCACCTGAACTGGAAACTTAATATTCTTGACATTTTGATCAATAGAAATGTTCAGTTCTGGGAAAATTTTGGCAATTGGCAATAAATAGCTTATGTCTTATTTTGGATAGATTTTTGCTCAGCTTGACCTTTAGATTTTGTATCGTTTTTGTTGGCTTTGGATGCAGCTGTTGCATTTTTGATGGCAATTACTAATTGATTGTGTCAATTATAAGAAGCGGTGGGTCTGAGTGAACTTTCACATTTATTGGCTGTGTTGGCGGGGCGTATGCGTAATGTAAAATAACCTTGGTTAAGTGCTGTGGAGCCCCCGTCCTGGCCAGGCTAAATAGCTGACCTCCTCTTTAACCTAACCCTTCGCCCCGCAGTCCGTTTTGGACTTTTCATTATTATTATAATTTATCCTTGTGCCTGATAAGTTTTTCTTTTCTTGTTTTCATTTGCCTTGCGGTTGGTCGCTTTGGGGATTTTCTTCCTTTGTTTGTTGTTGTACTCGGTCAGCGTCAGGTTGTGCTCCATTTCGGGCCAGAGCATTGAAATATGGGGAAATTTTAATGGACTCTCTGTCTCTCTATGGCTGAAGGCCTGAAAAGCGCGCGCATTGAGAGAAGTGTGGTGAGTTCTCTCTCTCTTACTGGCTTCCTCTCCTTCCCTTTGCGCTTCTGTTAATCCAGCACATGTTAAAATATATTGGGGCAGCTGTTCTACAACTTTCAGATAGAATCCAAATCATACAATCAATATAGACCTCACAGCATAAATCTATGCCATCCCTTCCGCACGCTTTCCCATAAAACAGCCCCTTAAGTCCCTCTCAGCTCCCTGTGTAGCCATTAATTTTGCATGGATGTTGTCGCTGTTGTTGCAACGTCGCTGCATTTGCTGCATTATCAATTCATGAGCATGAGCCCCAGTCAGAACCAGAGCCAGGACCAGGCCAAAGGACCAGTAAGAGCTGCCAACGACACACAAGCATAAAGCAAGCCATAAACACCATGAAAAGCTGAATTTTATCTCGCATGAAATACATAACCCCAGGCCAAGCAACGTGAAGGGATGAGTCAGGCGGGGCAGATGCAAGTGCGAGTGTCAGTAAGGAAAACACGACAGCAACAGCAGCAGCAGTAGTCTTAGAAATACATTAGAAATTTGACCCAAAATGCTGGCAAGAATAAAGTTCGAGAGAAAAACTTAAGGTAATCCATTTAAGTAGCTTTCGATTCTTATTCACTTAATCATGAGTCGGAAATTATAGGACGTACTTATGACGTGGAAGAGTTTGAAAATTAAGATTTTGGTCAGGTATCTCCACCCAACATATGTAAATTAGACCATTGTTAACGTTTTTAGAGGTAACACCTATTGATTTGTATTGGGATCGACTAAAAGTCAGGCAGGATTGTTTATTTTTAAGTCTAACCAATGCGATTTAAGCTATTTATTTCTGAAACAAAATATCAAATAAGGTGGAACTTTGGTAACGTTTAGTTTGAATCGAAGCCGCACGGTTAAAGTGCGCTTTAAAAAAGGCTGGGATGGGGAAGGAATTTCGTGCTCAAGCAGATGCTTAAGTGAAAGGTCGACATGCTGATTTTAGATAGCACAAAGATGCGAAGAGTGGTATAGTAACTGCTTCTTTTATTGATAAGAATACGCCGTATTCTTCTCTACTTACAGAGAAGTTGCCTAAACTCTGAAAAATAGAGTTTTAGCCACCTCAATTCATTCGAAATCGAACGAGTTAAATCTTATGCAAACTCTAGAGTTGCCGCTGACATGTCATTTAAATGTACTTTAAGTGTCAATGCGTTCACATACACTGGCAAGTTGCCAGCTGCTTCCTTATATGTGAGAAAACCTGCGACAGGCAGTGCCAGTTGACTGTTGCCGTATATGTTCTAAGAAATGAGTCCCAATTCCTATGTCTGTACAGATTACAAGATGTTCAACAAACTGTCATTGTGCGTAATGGCACCCTGATACTCATCTCAAGCTAAAACTTCAGAATTTACTTGGAATACACTGCTGGAAAAACTAAATGTACTACCAAGTGTACAACAAAGAATGTTTAAAGCCACTGCACTTTTAAGCATGCCATACATAATTCGCTGCGCAGGCTTGGAGATATAACGTTTTTTCTAAATTGCGGGGGCGTGGAAAAAATTGAAAATAAATTTGATCTGCCTGCAAGTATAAGAAGCATATTTCCCATTCATGCCAAACCTCTATCTCTTACCATCTCTGAGATCTGTGCTTTCTTACGGACTGACAGACGGGCGGAAAGACGGACAGACGGACATGGCTATGTCGACTCTTCTGTTAATGCTGATCAAGAATATATATACTTTTAGGGTCGGAAATGCTTCCTTTTGGCTGTTGCATACTTTTGCACAAATTGTATATACTCTGTGTACCTCTGGTACAGAGTATAAAAAATATCCATACTTAAATTAAGAACTCTGAATCCATTGTAAAAGCGTAGTATACCCCTTGTTCATCATTATGTGGGATTGTTCATAGTGCAGAGAAACAAAATAAAGCCTTGTTAATAGTTGAAGCCGTGATAGGTGATTAATTTATGTAGAAAATAGCAATTAATGCCAGAATTTTATGAACATACTAGATGGCCCGGCGAACTTTGTACCGCCTATCCGTCAATGAATGTAGTGATACACAGTCAATAGATTTTAATGAATGCAGAGTACCAGCGATTTGATTCTGAATTACAAAGCTTAAGTCCGCTAAATTTGCTCGGTCGCTCAACCATTTTTTATTTTTGTGGTTATAAATGATGTTCGGAAAAATATTGTTAATTCGTTGAGAAAAAATCGCAAGGCTTTGGAGGAAATGAAACCAATCCGCGGGATTCGTCAACAGGTACACGGCCATTATCGATAGACAGCAAATGCTTGGAGAAATCGTGGGTAGATGTATTGCTCAACATTGCAACACTCAATTTGCTGACAGCTGAAGTTTCTTCACATAGAGCAACAGATTGGATGACTTGGGGCAAGAGATTATTTCATCGACAAGTCGCCAGACAGTAAATTATTTGCGCCTCAAAAACTTCTCGAGTCATTGCGCAGATCATTTAATGTGCAATCAAATGCTTCCAATACGCGTTTGTTCGCCATTGTGCATTCGTCCCTAATGATGGTTTTAGAAATTGTTGCAACTTTGGCCATTGCGGAGTGTTTCGAAGTGTTACATGTCAGTTGTTCAATAATTTGAAGGTTTAACGGCAATTTTAACGCAGAATGAATCCAATTCTCAATTAATTGCGTCATTTCTTTCACGATTCAGTGCTGGCATTTCTAACCGCAACCGAAGATCATCTCTCATACGCCGCATCTCCTCATACGCCTTGGCATACGCTTGGAATACCCCTGCTATTTGCCGGTCTTTCGGACCATTCGTTTAAATACTTTTTATGAGCGATTATGTTAGGCGGGTCCGGTACAAATCAGAGATCATGAAAATACGTCCTGCCGTTCTTGAGTTATAAGTGGTGTAACTAACCCCACTTTGTGTTATATATATATATATATATGGACGAATTTTAATCTAAGAACTAAAATAAGGTCAAAGTGTTGACAATAAAATTGAAAATTACTATAAAAGGTCAAAAGAGCAATAAGTTAAATAACCCTTAATAATGGTTATAGATAAATTTATTTACATGTATATGGGCATATGGACACAAGCAGGTTAAGGTTTCCCAGACTTGTTCCGTCCAGTACCAATCTAGACTCGTGTAGGCTGAAGCTGTATCTATTAAGGGGGTATTGCTGCTTGGAAGGCTGTTTTTGGACCTTTTTAAAAAAAATCTTATTTGAAAACGGAAATAGTTATTTTAATTTTGTTTTTTTTTTCATTGTATTAAGAACATATTGAATTTAATAAAACAATTTTTTTTCTTTCGTGCGAGGGCTGTTTAAAAAGGTTTCGGTCTTCAAAGTTGGACGTCGAAAAAAAAGGTATGCATGCTGTGCGGCACGGATCATCTGAAATGGAAAAAGTAAACGGCATTAGATGTAATTCAGGCGCCTATTTCAATCATAATTTTGCGATTTTTTTACAGAATGGCGGCCATTGAAAAATGAAAAATCGATTTTGGTCAATTTTGTTTGTAAAAACTTTTAGTTTAGTGTAAAAAAAAAAAGTAGTAAAAAATTTTTAAAAGTATGATTGAAATAAAAGGGCTATATCTTCTAAAGTATTTCAAATTTCTAAAAATCCTTTTAGGACGATATTCACAAAATGTTGGCATTTTTAATTCGCAAGTTCTTATTCCGGTAAATCTTGACTTTTATAGAGGCAATTGTTAATGGCTGTTGGTTTGGAAAGCGGTTAGAATCTCACTGACGAGGCTAGATTTGTGGTACTAGACGAATCATGGTCAGGTCTGGGAAACATTAACATATATGTGTCCATATCAATTGCAGTTAATTTCTTAAGGATTATTGAATTATAATCACGCCCCGTCCCTGAGAAGGCTAAACAAACACTACGACCAAAATCAAATCAGGTCGTTAAACCCCATAAACATTCGTTAAAAGAAAAATACATTTTTTTGTCAGGACCTTGCGTTACGTTATACATTGGTTCCAAAAATATGCCACATAGAAAAGCATTGTTCTCAAAAAAGGATTTCTCACGCTATTCTATTTTCAAAAAGAACGTTTTTAATATATTTCCATTTTGCAGTGTATCCCAACGGAAAAAAATCACCCAAAACTAGATTTTCGGCTAGAAGTTTAGTTGTTCTCACCTCAGTTGGTTCTAATATGCGTAGTATTCGTTTCGGTTTGGTTCGGTTTCTATCGGATCCTATAATATCGGTAAACGGTATTCGGTTCTCCAAATAAACTTGTATCGATTCCGGTACGTGATTCGAAACGGATATTTTCAGTTAACGGTATCAAAACCGGTATTAATCCCTGATTTTATAGAAGCTTACCACAATTGATCACTTAATCAAATCCAAGAGTAGAATTGAATCTGTGCAAAATCAATTCTTTTTGTTCGGTGGGATGGGCGACCTGTGAACTGCTTTTTGACTAGGGTTCGCGCGTATGTAGCTTCCGCTTGGAGCACTTGAACGTACTGAACATTGTTCAGACAATAAATAATGAACCTTAAAGCTGCTTTGATAAACCTAGGTCGAAAGTTAGAGCTATGGGGAATCGAAGTTCAAAAACGAATGTGTGACATATTTCGGGCTTGCCGTGCCTTGAAAGCATGGAATTAATCCAGAACCAGAACCGTAAACCGGGACCGATATTGCTTTGCAAATTTCCCGGTTCATACGGTAACCAAATTCATTGGTACATTGGGAGAATTAAATGGGCGTATACGATAAAACTTAAGAATAAATTGCATAGACTAAAATAGTAAAACCAGTGGGGGCCAAAAAAGAAATTTAAAAAAAGGAGAGAATGCCGCATCGGTAACCCGCATTTCTTAGCGATCAAGCTAAATCTGTCAAAGGCTATAAAAAATCAGACAGTCAATGCGCGAGTTATTTCAATTTAAGTGAGTAAAAAATGTTAAAAGCGTTTTTTGGGCCATAACTTCAGATTTTGGGGATGTTAGGAAGAAACCAAGTATGAGGAAATGCTATACCCGACCTGCCCGAAAATGTTTAGATATGTTTAGATTATTATACTCTGTACCAGAGATACACAGAGTATATTAAGTTTGTGCAAAAGTGTCCGTCTGACCGTCCGTCTATTTGTCCGTCTGTCCGTATGAACAAACAAATCTCAGAGATGGTAAGAGATAGAGGTTTGCACACACTTTATACACTCTGAGTACCTTTGCAGCATCAAAATTTATACTTTTGTTGGCAAAAGGAATATTATGGTCGGGCTTGACCGACTATTTACTGTTTTTTTCTGTGTTTTAATAAACATCCGACAGAACTTTCGCTGCCACATAGTTAATGAATAACTGATTTTGGTTTAACTTGGCAAAGTTAGGTTTTTCGAAGAAAACGAAATCTCACGAAGTGGTGGGACACCGACGGTTTATCGAGCGATTTGCAAACCAGCCGGAGCCAAAATCTCTAGAGATTTCCAGGACACCCTCAATAGAAATAGTTATAATAGCCATTCTTTCTGTACTTGACGACTAACTGCCAAGTTATATCAAGCAAGTTTTAAGACTGAGGCAGGAAAGATATAAGAACCGACAGAGGAACAGCTCAGAACACTAGGTCATTGCGATTTAAGTTCTCTTAAATTATCTCACCAATTTGGTAGCACATTTGGCAACATTTTCAATTCAATTTATCTCCGAAAAGTGTTTGCCATCTTTTGGCCATTTCCAGGCATAGTTTCTTCCCATCCCTTGGCCTGCTGTAATATACATGCAATCAAAGCTGCATGGCTAATGCTGTGCCACATCTGTGCCGTTGTTTAAAATGAGTTTAAAGGTCGACATCCTGTACTAAAGCAGCCACCACCCAACCAATCAGCTTTTATGCAGCAGCAAATCCTGTTTATGATGATTTTTAATTACGTTGACTTGGGTAAAGAGATTGCTTCCGCCTACATTCAATGGAAATTTTGAAGTGCAGAAATCGCTTTTCAATCTGCTGCACAAGAAGCAAGTCGGAAATGAGGCACATGAAAGTCTCTGGCTTGCAATCTGGTTGAAGTGGTTGCTTCCGCTTGCATATGACTTTGGTCCTCCAGTGAGTTTGTCAACATAAATAGCTCCAGCTTCTAATGCGTGTGTGTGTGAGTGTGTGTGTCTGGCCTCGTATATATTTTTGCATTTAGTATGTGCGTCACCGGGTCAACCGCAATGCCCCCCGTATTACGGACCCGCCCTGCCTCTGGGCCCTGTCTCTGTGGCTGGTTGTTTGAACTGGCACGTTGATGGCCATAAATACATAGTTACATATGTTTGCAGTGTCCACCCTTCACTCCTGCTCCCTGAACTCGTTAAATTTCTCATTTTCCTGTGTTTTGGGGCTACCTGCTTGTGTTTATATTTAACTTTTCTCATTGCATTTAGTTTTTGCTGGGACTTTTAATTAAAAAAGTGTTTCTCTTCTTTTTTCAGTGCTGACAACTTCTTCTCAAAATGGCTCCAACATGCACACCATCACAGCGGAAACAAGCACAACTTGTGGATCAGCAACAACAACAACTGCAACAACTCCAAACATCCACAAAAACCAAACAACGATTTAGAGCTCTGGAAAAATGAAGCAAAAAGTTCGAAACGAATTTTCCATAGCGAGTTGCAAACAAAAACCACATCAGGATAAATAAATAGAAACATTCACACACACCGACAACGTCACACACTACCACATACACAGACACAAACACACACACACACACCAGACACACCAGACAACTACACAGCGAAAAAGTGTAGAAATTAAACAATTTTTCCAACGAATTTCCCCAAAGTCTACAACAAAGTTAAATGAAAACCCAAAAACAAAAACAAAAAACAGTAAAATTTTGAAATTTGCTCTGTGATTTTCTATCAGAATGGTTTAATAATACAAAACTAATAATCGATTATAACAAAACAACAACAAATATTTATAAATTATTGCATAAAAAATCTTACCAAAACAGAAGCTTTAAATCCCCCACAAAACAAAAGATTTCTATAAATATTAACAACAATTTATTATCAACTAAACTTCAACGAAACACAACCCGTACCACATCCATAAGAGTTAAGCAATTTCGCCTTCGCCATGGATGAGATGCCCGATCTATCGCACCTGACGCCGCACGAGCGCATGCAGATTGAGAACGTGCTGATGCGGCAGAAGCAGGAGGAGGAGCAGCAGAACGAGATAATGCGGTGAGTGAGCCAACCCAGACCTGCCCCAAATGCCCTGGCCTTACTTTCACACCCATTGCAGTCGCAAGCAGGACGAAGTTGTCACACTGGAAATGCAAATCCGACAACGTTCGGAGCAGCAAAAGAAGGCCGGCGTCGAGCTGGATGCCACCTGTCACATCTGCCTTAAGACCAAATTTGCCGATGGCGTTGGACACATTTGCCATTACTGCAACATACGCTGCTGTGCCCGCTGCGGTGGCAAAGTGACGCTGCGCAGCAACAAGGTGAGTGTAAGCCCCGGAGTGCTTTTTCCGGCAGAGTTGGCAATTTCCAAAACTGTCACTCGAACTGACGAGCGCGTGAAGGCGGCTAAATGTTCATTTTACACTCGTTGATAAATGGGTCGACAATGCCAAAGCCTGACGCCAATATTACTGGCGACAGTCGCTTGCCTAAGCCAACCATCACTCATACGCCCCATTGGCATTGGGTGCTCGCGCTCGCTTGTTGCCAACTGTCCCAACTGACGCGCACATTGCGTATATAAATAATCGCCCTAGACGCCCCATAGTCCGCGATAGGGATAGATAATATAATGAGAGAGAAGGCCGGGCCAAATTTATGGGAAGCATCCCACTGTCTTGGAGCGCCCCGCAATTTTAAATTGGACTCTAGTTGTGATCGAGAGTTGCTGATACATTTTTATAGCCCTGCAGAGGGTGTTAAAAAATTGTACGGATGTTTGTAACACATAGAAGGAAGCATTTCCGACCACATAAAGTATGTATATTCTTGATCAGCATGACGAGCTGAGTTGATTTAGCCCTGTTCGTCTGTTTCTATGCTATCTCCTCCGTCAGTTTTAAAGCTATCTTAACCAAACTTTGCATGAAGTCTTTTAGTAGAAAGACTATAGCATATAGCTTTCATAGGAACGATCGGTCGAAAAACTAGTTTTAGTGAGAAAATCTTTTTGTTTTCAATGGAAACGTCCTTATCATTGGCTTATTTTATATACTTTTGCAAAAATCTACAAAGATTTGTCAAGGTCGGATGACTATAGCATATAGCTGCTGTACGAATGATCGGTCGAAAAAGAAGTCGTAGTGAGAAAATCTTTTTGGTTTTAAATTGAATCGCTTCCAAACTTCGTACCTGTGAGTTTGTTATGCTTTTCCATAATTACACTTAGTTGTCGAAATCGGACATCTATACAGTATAGCTCCCTTAGAAAAGGAAGGTCCGAAAAGTAGTATTAGTTAGAAAAACTTTTTTGTTTTCAATGGAGGCTGCAAGGGTATACAAAATTTCGGCCGAGCTGAAGTTAACTATCCCCTATTCTTAATCGGAAAAAATCCTTTAAGGTCTTAGAATAAAGTTTTACTCTAATATCTTTCACTTCACTGAGTTAGTTGCAGATACAAAATGAGAGAATTCTGAGATTGTCATTTGAAAAGAAAACCAATGTATGTATTGGTTCTTCTGTAAGAAACAAAGGTGTGAGTGAAGCTAACACTCAAGGGGCCTTGATGTGAAACATGTTTCACATTCTTGCAGTTGTGCGTAACTTTATGCTCCATATTTAAAACTCGATACTCAGTAATCGATAATAGTACTCGATTCTAAGTATTTGATACTAAGTTCTCGGTATTAAGTACTCGATAATCATTTTTTGATACTCAGTATTAAGTACTCGATACCAAGTTCTCGATACTAAGTACTCGATTCTAAGTATTCGATACTAAGTAATCTATATTAAGTACTAGATACTCAGTTTTTAATACTCAGTACACGACTCTAAGAACTCGATCCTTTTTACTCAATACCAAGCACTCGATTCTCAGTACCAGATTCTAAATAATCGATACTTAGTTCTCGATAATAAGTACTCGATACTAAGTACTCTATAATAGGCACTCGATACATACTATTCGATACCTTGTTCTCTATACCAAGTATTCGATACGAAGCACTCGATTCTTATTATTCGATACCAAGTTCTCGATATCAAGTACTCGATCATCCGTACTCGACTGTAAGTATTGGATACTTAGTATTAGAAACTAAGCATTCGGTTCTTAGTACTCTATTCTATTAATCCGGATCTAAGTACTCGGCTATAAAGCTTAGATAGTCAGTATTCTGTGTGTTTGTTTTTGTTTGCTTCTGTCTTTGATTTTGTCTTTGTGATTTTGTTTGTTTTTGTGCTTGCTTTTGTGTTTGTTTTAGTGTTTTTTATTGTCTTTGCTTTTTTGTTGTTCTTATGTTTGTTTTTGTCTTTGATTTGGTTGTTTTTTGAGTTTGTCTTTGTGTTTGTATGTGTGTTTGAATTGTCTTTGGTTTTGTCTTTGTTTTTATGTTTGTTTTTGTTTCTGTTTTTGTGTTTGCTTTTGTGTTTGCTCTTGTCAGTTTGTGTGTTGTGTGTGTGGGTGGGAGTGCCTGGCCAGGCAACTGATATTGCAATTGATATTGGAAATGCCTCTAAACTTCATATTTCTTTGTTTGCTATGCTTTCTCATCATTCTATTAAGTTTGCTCGAAATCAGACATCTATATAGTATAGCTCCCTTGGAAAAATAAGGTCAGAATTGTAGTCTAAGTGAAAAAGCTTTTTTGTTTTCGATGGAAACGTACTTAGTTAACATCGGCATATATTTATTGAAATTGCTTTTAAACAATTAACCAAAGTTTTGTCAAAGTCGGATGACTATAGCTTATAGCTGCAGTATAAAGGTGTGGAGAGTTTTCCAAATCTGAAACTCGATTTGATTCGTGAAACTCATAATTAGTAATGAGTTTAGGTGGCTCGAGGTCAAGAAGTTACGTTTGTTCACAACTGTAAAGAGCTTAAGCATTGACACACCAAAAAGAGCGTGGATACCTTTACAGCTGTTCCATGGATGTCCAATCCAATCATCAGAAGGCGCTTCGTCATCACATATAGTTTTGGAAAATGTAACCAAAAATTCTTAAAATGGGCGGAAAACTGTTGTATTAAACTCTATTGTTCCTTATCTGGTCAGCTCCAAAACTATTAACATCAAGGCGTCACATTCAAAAATATTACCAACATGATTTTCAAGACAATTTTTGGAAGAAAATTTTTATAAAAAATTTTCCTTTGGTCGTAAAATGCGAGTGAAAATATATATTCATGGGGGAGGGAGGGCTTAAGCACAGATCCCGAGATGGTATGAGAAAGAGGTTTGATATGAATGGGACAAAAACTTCTTATAATTGCAGGCAGATCGTTTATATTCAAATTTTGCCAAGTCCCCTCCCACCCCCGCAAATTGCAAATAAAGTCATATCTCCCACAGCTTTATAGATAGAAGGTTTGATCCTTCTGGACATTATTAGTATTCAAGTACTGAGTATATTAAAGTCGGGCCTGAGTGACTTTCCTTCTTGTCTTTTGCATGGAAATTGGTGGGATCACTTTTTATACCAGTTACTCGTTGAGTATAAAAGGTATTCTAAAGTAGTGCAAATGTATGTAACAGGCAAAAGGAAGCATCCATAAAGTATATAAATTGTTAATCAATCAGGTCTGTATGAACACCTGATCTCGGAGACTAGAAGAGCTAGAGCCACCAAATTTTTTATGTAGACTCCTATTGTCCCTAAGCAGATCAAGTTTATTTCAAATTTTGGCCACGCCCAGTTCCGCCCCCAACAATAAAAAATGTTGAATAATGCCTACAGTTTTGAAGATATCAAGCTCATATTTTGCAGTGTAGTGCATGTGCCTTATAACTACAATCTCTGTTTCATAAAAATCGGATAATAAATGGATAATAAATGGCAAAGTTGTAAAAGTTATAAACAATGTTGCATACTTTGTGGCGCCACATGCTCTGTTTGCTTACATAATGTTGAAATGTTATTATTAATGTTAAGGGGGTCTTCTCATTGAGCAACTTTTTTTTCGACTTTTTTTTTGCATTTATTTATAGCTTGGATATTCAAAAATATCCCCCCAAAAAGATTTTCGAATTAGTTTAGGAGATGTAGTCCTTTTTGTGACCCAATGTGACCTAAATTCCCAAGCAACTGCAAACTTAAAGCGCGTTTATCTCGAAACCACGTTTTTCGAACTGGCGGCCATGATATCTCCAGTTCAACTGAACCAATTTTCATGAAACAAAGTGGAATCGACGCAGAATTGTTACCATTCTCGGGTGAACCTCGACCATAATTTAAAAAAATTTTTTTTTTACACTAAACTACAAAAAAAAGCCCGAAATTGAAATTTTTTTTGTGAATGGCCGTCATTTTGTCAAAAAAATCACAAAATTAAGTTTGAGGTTCACCCGAGAATTACATCTATACTGATTATAACCCCGTTTTTTTTCATTTCGGACGCTCCGGAGACCCGGAATCGTGGCCGCCGTGACGACACCTTTTTTTTCACCACCAACTTTGAAGTCTCATTACTTTTTGAACAGCCCTCGTATCGAGGCAAAAAAAAATTTTTTTATTTACTTTGAACCTTTTTTAATACAATAAATAAAAAAAGTTTTCAATTATTCTTTGCGTTTTCAAATAAGAATTTTTTTAAAAAGGGTCCAAAAAACGGGTTTTGAATGAGAAGACCCCCTTAATGCTCTGTTAACTAACATAAGGGAAGGCTATACAACGCGAAGCCGCGGTACAAGCAAGTTTTATATTATAAGCCAGGAACCCCCGGTTTAGCAGAAAACTCACAATTCAAAGCTTCGTTCAGCTTGGCACAGGATGATTCCACATCCTTCCCTTCAGTTCTTTCAGTTCAGACTCACCACTGACTGCTTCAATTAACTTATCTCGATTATCAGATCTCGTTAAGGTCGTTTAAAAAGAGGTCGTTGTGCCACAAATCGTTATTTAAAGCTTTCATGATTCCCAGTTGAGCAACGGAATTGTTGAATTGATACATTTTTACAGTTTGACTACAGTAAAATACTCAAAATGCACGAAATTCGCAACTAAGTACTTTAGCAGCTTTGTCCTATTACTACTTAAGGACTTTTTCTTAGATGACTGATTTCCTCTAGCACATTTGAATGGTGACCATGGTGACCATCGGCTAGAAACTTAAGACCTTAACTCAAAAATCCAAGTAGTTTACGAGATATAAAGTTGTAAGACCCAATCAGAGACTAAAAACTTTAAAATGCAACTAAAAGCAAATGACAGCGTCTGCTGTTAAGTTGAGTTGTGTTGCTTAACTTAAAACTCCATTAGTAGTATATGAATCCAATGAGTCCAGCTGCCAGCTGCCCGTGTCTTCTGCTTATCGAAATGGCAAAGCCCGAGCGTGGCCACGTGTTGATATGCGATATGCTGCTTCTGTTGCTGCTATGTAGGTGGTTGATTTAATGACATCTACCCACACTGGTGTCATCTGGAACTCTGCTTTGGTCCGTGGGCGATAATCATAGCGCCACGCTTTCCGTTGTAGTCTAAGTGCTTGCTTGCTTATTAGAGCTTATTATGCTGTCCGCCAGCAGTGATTGGCCTTAGAGTTATTTTTCAAAATCAATGTACTATCATTAAAAATGTTTCTTACTTAATATGGACTATAAAACTTCCTACTGGATGTTGCATACATTTGCACATAGAATTGAAAAACCTGTTCAGAAAATAAAGTTGCCTTCAACTTAGAAATTTTAAGAACCAATGTTCCAAATGTTTTTTGAAATAAGCACAATTCAAATCAACTCAGCCTCCGCACAGAAAACGTGCGATGGCGCAATGAGCTAACACGCCATCGTCGTTGATTGCTAGGTTTTTCCCACTGC
Source organism: Lordiphosa collinella (assembly GCA_018904265.1). NCBI lineage: Eukaryota > Metazoa > Arthropoda > Insecta > Diptera > Drosophilidae > Lordiphosa > Lordiphosa collinella. The sequence continues at coordinate 232,533 of JAEIFV010000391.1, read as the reverse complement.
TTTATCTTTCGCTAGTTTCAGTTCGAACGAATCATTTCCTGACTATCAAAACCACATTTTTTTGTACAAACTCAGCTTTCTAGCCGAGAGACCAAGTTCGATTTAATCGATTAGCAGTTGATCTCTTGGCCACATGTCAGCATAACTATTATTCCATTTTTTCTACCCCAATTCTTGGCACCGCATTTCCCTGCCCATTGAGGAATCGCATTTCAATTACACGTAGTTTTTTTTTTTGGCAATTTTTTTCAATTTTTATTTAACTCAGTGAGCCGTGGGCTTATCATTGGCTGGCCTGGTCGCGTTGCCAAAGTACATTTTTTCCGTTTCCTTCGGTTGAACTGCTGCCAAAACTGTCACACGGAGACGGACACACTGGAGAAATGTAAACGAAACTGAGCAAACGGAACTGAGCGCGAAATGGCTTTTCAATTTGATTGTGGGGCGACTGGGGGAATAATGCGTCCAAATCTGGAGGCACGATATATCAACGACATGTGCAGCCAATATCCAGGAAAGAGGCTTGCTCCCTGTGGTGTGCGAATATGCACGCTGCTGAATCCGGCCAGGTATTCGCTAGGTCCACGCTCAATGTAGGTGGTCAAGTAGACATAAAGATAGTCCCAGAGATCGTATAGCTTGTATATACTAAACAGCAGCTGGTTGGCTCGGTTCTGGCCCAGAGCCATCATCTGCTGGACGTGTTGCTCCATCGAATTTCGATATCAAATTCCTGTGAGAATGTTTCACAAAACTTAGTTAAAAAGAAGAGTTGACTATGATGTGACAAAACGAATTTTCTTACTGCCTTTACAGGTGATTTGGATATGTATACTATGTCGCAAAAAGCAGGAGCTGTTGTCCAAGACGGGGCAATGGATGAACAAGCCAGGCGGACAACAAGATGGTTTCATCCGGCGGATTGAACCCGACGGCAGTAGCGTAAGTGAAAAGATTAAGCCAGTTACGGAGTGATGTGAGGCTAACGGTATGATTTGCTTATATAGGACATCTCCCAGCAGGCAATAGTGGATCCGCATGACACAACGGATAAGCGTCCCAAGCTGGAGCGCACACGCAGTGCAGCCGAAAAGGAGAACCTGCCCATGCAACGGGCAGGCAGCATGCTGCGTCGTCAATACTCCCAACAGGAACAGCCCACGAATCGACGATTGTCAGTGTCGGACACTGGGATGGATGGCATGATGAGTCCGGGACAGCAGCAGCAGCAGCAGCAAACGCGTCCACGCATGCAGCCCATGAATCCTCAACAGGCACAGCAATATCAAATGCAGCAGCAGCAACAGCACCAAGGATACGGACAACAGCAGCAGCCGCACAGAGCAGGCACTTCGGGTGCCTATCCCGAGGATGATCCGCGTTACTATCAGGTAAGTGGCCCACTTTCTGTACTGTTCAGGGGCCTAACTTTGTTTATGCAGGGCGAACTGGATGGCTTGATGCGCCAGCATCCACATTTGGCGCATCCCAGTCAAGTGCAACCACCCCACGGTCCACAGCATCTTCATCCAAATCAGCCGCACCGCCAGTCACCGCAGCAACATTCCACGCAACAGCAGCAACAGCCATATGCCACGCGTCTCCAAACAACTTGCCAAGCCCAAATGCATCATCCGCCACGACAGCAACAGCAGCAACAACAACAGCAGCAACAACAGCAACAACAACAGCAGCAGCAGCAGCAGATGCCTCAGCAGTTGTCCCAAATGGCTGGTGGCTATCAAAAGCCACCCCCTTTGACACGCAACTTGACCATTAGTGGAGGTCATGCCATGGATACCACCTCGTATAACCAGCAGCGTCGTGCGCTGGCCGGAGCTCAATATGCCTCTCAGCAGCAAAGATCTTTCAGCAGTTCCGAGGAGGAGTTCCAAAACCAACTAATGGCTGCCCAGGCCCAGGCTGCTGCCGCCGGTGTTGTAGGAGCTGTCAGCGCTGGCTCCGACTACGATGGTGAGTTGGCCACGTTTTGTCCAATTTGCATTTCTTTCTCTCTCTCTCTCTGTCTGTCTCACTCACTCTCTGCTCTATTCCTTTTGCGATCAAGCAATCCATCTCCCTCTCTCTCTCTCTCTATCTGTATTATTCTATCAAATTTTTCACATCTAAATGTCCCACCCGGCATAACAAAGAAACTGCCTTTGAATCGCTCGCTCTAAAGATTACTAAAAAAACTCACTCTGAGATTTTTCCTCAATCTTTTCCCTAAAAACAAAAAAAAAAGAAATTTAAGTAACACACTGTTGTCTCATATTGGTGCGTTGTCTTTTTCTTTAGCTCGTTTTTGATCCAAGAAACCTTTATGATTATTTTCGAACTTCTTTTTATTCATATTTGGTTATTGTACATAACATTTTTTCGTTTCAAAGAATAAGGATCATCTTTAGATTATGTAAATAGTTATATTTTTTTAGTATTTAGAATAAGAGATATTTAGATTAGCTTAAGAGCCTTTAAGATCGTTTTAAGATGCGAGATTTTTATCATACTTTGTTACACTCTACAATCGAGAAATTGGGAATTTTTACGTCGTTTCCACTGGTTCATAATTTTTAAGAATCTCGTTATTCAATATGAATATTCCAATTTTTTTATTATTTTTTTAGAAGAAGTTTATTAGATGGGCTTCGACTTTCACTTACTATCGCGTGTGCTCTATACATTATACGTTACAATCTTCTTACTCTGTACTCGATACTCAGTTCTCGATACTTAGTACTCGATTCTCAGAGATAAGAGGTCGATAAGGCGTAATCTATCCTCATACGGGGGAAGATGGAGGGAAGGATCCCAATTTAAGCCTCGGAGAGCAAAAATTAAGAACTGTTTTTGAACCGATTCTAGTTGATCTTGATATTTTTGATAGTATGGAGACCAGACACTCGACTCATCTTCAAGAATTGGTCATTAAATTCCTTGGACCATCTTTTAACAAAACCGAGAACTCCCCTCGCCTTGTTTGCAATGATCGCTATATGACTATTAAAACATAACTTGGGAACAAATTAAATACCCAGATCATCTACTTTATAGATGCGTTCCAATGGGATGGTATCAATCGTATAATCAAACTCATAAGGTTGATTTCGACTAAGAGGAGACTAAGAGGAAGGCTATTAACCGAGCTCCACGCGTGAAGAGAGTTTAAATCGGATTGAAGCATGAGAGGAGACGCAGGGTCATTATACGAAAAGCAAAGTTTGAGGTCATCGGCATACATCAATGCATGCGAATGGGATAAAACTTGCGGGATATCATATATAAAAAGGTTAAATAGTAAGGGCCCCAAATGACTACCTTGGGGAACCCCCGATAGAACCCTAATAGACCTGGATAGAATTTGATTAAAGCGAACGCGTTGAAAACGATTGCTTAAATACGCCTTGGTCCAGTTGAGAAGGATTGGAGGGAAGCCGAGCAAACCCAATTTATATACTAAAAACACATGATTGACTGAGTCAAAAGCTTTGATTAACTACGTCGATCTGCTGCTATTGAATCCTTTGTTAACAAGGGAAGTAAAATCAAGTAAATTCGTAGATATAGAGCGCTTCTTCATGAAACCATGTTGAGATTTGGATATTAACGAGCGACAATAATGCTGTAATTGGGAGGTCATGATCTTTTCAAAGAGCTTAGGAATGTCCGATAGTTTTGAAACACACCTGTAGTTCGAGACTATTGACTTTGGTCCTTTTTTATGAATAGGAATAATAAAAGATTCCTTCCAAAGACTAGAGAAATCACCAAGTTGAAGAGTTAAGTTGAATAGAGAAACACAACTTGATACTCAGTACTCAATACTGTGTACTCGATACGAAGTACCCGGTTCTCAGTACTTTGATACTCAGTACTCGATACTCTGTTCTCGATACTCAGTACTCGACTCCAACTCTTTACTAAGAACTTGATTCGCAGTGCTTAATATTCAGTACTCGATACTCAGTACTCGATACCAAGTACTCGACTCCAAGTACTCGATACAAAGAGCTCGAGAAACACTACTTGATACTCAGTACTCAATACTGTGTACTCGATACTAAGTACCCGATTCTCAGTACTCGGATGTCAGTACTCGATACTCAGTCCTCGATACTTAGTACTAGGTACTCAGTACACTATACTCAGTATTCGATACTCCGTTCTCGATACTCGAACTTGTTACTTAGAACTACTCAATACTGGGTACTCGATACAAATTACTCGATACTCAGCCCCATGACCACCCTTCAAACGCTTTACAACAACACCACATAATATGCCATGTGAGGCGTGACGCTGAAATCCAATTTTACTCCTACTAAAGTCTTCCTTACCCAAGTTAATGATAGTTTCTCATCAAAAAGTGTTCTTATATCAGAAAATAATACGTTCCTAAACGACAGAAAACAAAAAACTTTGTTGACAAAGGCAGAGCAATGTAAAATGGCTTTACACAGCCCCAAAGGGCCAAAGCCGAGCTGCTCTCAATCTCTTGGCTTGGACCAACAGCTTAACGCCGAATCCGAACGGCAGTTTGAGAAGCTTTTGCATAGCTAATTACTACAAAGCTGGCGCCAACAGCAGAGAAGGATGACCGGGTGTAAGGTTTATTCAAAGAAAAAACTTTTCATTAGATGTTCCGAGGCGGGATCGAACCCACGACCTCTTGCACAGCGGTCGCGCACACCAGCCGCTGAGCCACCCGGCCAGAGTAGTCCTGCTTTTTCTTGAGCCGTGTTATGTTACGATGATTCTTTAGTTGTAATCATGTTAGATCCATTTTACAATTTTTTTGGCATCTTTTAGAATCCTTTTTATTACTCAAGACAATGAAACTAGACTTTTTCCAGTATATCGATAGGCTGGTGGTGATTCTAGATGATTTACGTGTGCTGAACACGAATCTGTTTTCAGAAATTGAACATCACCTCTAGATTTGTAGTAATTTGAGTTTCAAGTTGCATGAAATGCCTATTTCGACCCTTTTTAGACTCGTTTTTTGAGGAACCTATACTATTGTTTCAACTTTTTTGGTAGTATCGTTTTACTTCTTAGCTTTAAAAAAAACTTTAACAAACATTTCTGCTATTATGGTCAGCGAAGATAAACTCGTATACCATTTTGAATGCTTGTACTCAATGCAAAATCACTTTAGTTGTCTAGGCGTTTTGTATTAAACTCTTATGAAAATTTAATACAGCACCCATTGCCTACAACAACACCCATTGGAGCAAATGTATTCAAAATGGTAATTGCTTTTAAGGTTTTATAAATTTAAAACCAGAAAAAAGTCGTTCGTCACTTATTGTACTTGTGTTCAAGGAACTGCTAGTACTACGTTCGGCAACTCATATAGTTCTGTGAATTTTAAAGAATTTGCGCCCTAAATCGCAGTGTCGAGTAAAATGAAATTCAATATTTACGGTACGTAGATTTCCAAAGAACTCGATGCACCGAACAAAATCACAAGAATTTACGGGGCTGTTACTGTTTTTGATTCGTTTCCCGGAATTGTTAAGTGTTCCAACTGTTTTGATATCGAAATATTTAAGCCAGGGGTGACCTTGTGCTTGTGGCTAAACTAAAACAATATCAATTTTGCAGTTTGGTTGGCCACTTTGCTGCTGGCTGAAATGATTTCGTTTGAAAAGACACGCAGTGTATGAAAATAATGATTTGTTCATATGTTTTGGTTTATAATTCGCCCTAAGCTTGGCACCTCTGATTTATACCGAATTTTCTACCATCCCTTTGAAAGGAGAACTTTAAATTTTAAGCAATTCCGATCGACCGTAAAACCAACCAAGCCTGTCAAATTTTGAAAGGCAAATTAAGGTGAACGCCAGAAACCTGCAACAAGCCTTTAATGTTTGTTCACACTCTTGCGTTTACTTGGCTTGGTTGGGCTCGTCGCCTTGGCTCGGCACACTCGAAATGATCGCAAGCACATTGAGTCAGTACTAGCAAGCTATTTGCTTCGAACGAGTAATAATATAAACAAGCTTTTCATAACACGAGTCATAATAAGCCATTTGCCATCAATGGCCAAGCCTTTTCGACACTCTACTCGTGTTTACTCGCACTCTACTCGTGTTTTCTCGCACTCTACTCGTGTTTACTCGCACTCGCAACAGAATTTACTCGCACGTACTCTGCCGGTTGACGGCGAGCTTCGACAAGCCTCTTCTGCAATTGTTGTTATGATTTGAAAACTTCAAACAACAGCATGCCACAAGAAGGAAACCAAAAGTGTATGCAAAATACAAATGCCAAAAATAGGCCATCATGCTGTCTCATTTGCTCTCACAAATTGTCGTTTTTTGTGTGCTTGTGGCGATTCTGTACAAGCGTTGATCGTAACAGCTAGCAGCAGATCTTTGACTTCGACAACAATTACTCGCGGTGACTCGCGGCCGAAGCTAGGAGTAATCGCGAGTATTTGTACCGAATGAACTTTACTTATGACGGCTCGCAGCAGAACTATAAGTCAAAACTCCTATCAGATCCCACTCACAAACAAAATAGAAATTGTTGTTTAGATACTCCTTCAAAACATATCCAAAAATTAGCTGCATCAAGCTGCGGCTCCAGGCTCGGTGATGATTTTTGTGTGGTACCACAAAATCCAGAAAAGCGGGTGTTGGGTGTGCCAAACTGGTATTGCCGAACAGAAGCAGGTTATTGTTGTTGTAACGGCTGGTGGGTAGATCCGTATGTACATAAAAAAAAATAAAGGAAAGAGTAGTTTAAAGATTAGAAGAAGATGTTGAAACTATACCCTATTCAAGTCGAGGAAGGAAGCAACCTCTACCGGATTGGTCCAAATATCTAGAGGTGTGAGGACAGTAGGTGCTAGGGGACATTTGAAGAGGTGCACAGTGCCATGCGGGCTTAAGCCGCCCATTGGACATTAATCCGTGGTTTCGGGGCTTATGCGGGCCAAGTAATTGTTGAGGAAACTGCTCTTCCCGGAGCGCACTTAAGACAGAGTGGTCCTGGCGTGCCTAGGGAGAGTTACCTCAGCCGGGTTTAAAGGGGGTGACCTACACCCAAGGACAATATTGTCTTGGTAGCCCTCAATGGTTTCGGCTACAATGTTGGTGTGCGCTTCCTTCTTGGCTTCGGTACAGGACGCGCCTGTGATATGCCCGTCACCTAGCAGGTGTTTAACAGCAGGGCATACCGACTCTCAAGTCGTAGCGAACCGGTGGGTTTCTGCGTGACAGAGTGCTGGTGGTACATGTGTGATTGGGTTGGGAGTGATGTTGGCATCCGATGACATATTGTCGGGTTAGGAACTTCTTATGGCTCCTAATAGGTAATATCTCAGTTTCCTGATGATGATGGACCGGGTGTGACATGACGTGTCATCCAGTGGCCACTTGTAGTGCTGCGTTCTGCGCCATTGAGTGTCACTTATGACAGGTGACCATATCGGGGCCGCGTAATTTAGCATGGACCTCCCGATTGCCTTGTACGTGGTGGAAATGGTCTCTTTGTCCTTGCCCCAGGTGCTTCCTGAAATGGCTTTAAGAACTTTTGTACGACTCCTGACCTTCTTGGTGACATCCTCCGCATGCTTGGCGAAGGTGAGGAGTGGCTCAAATGTGACTCCGAGGATCCTAGGGTACTTTACGGTCGGTATAGTTTGCCCTTTTATGTGGATGTCTAGGGACATGGTTACCTCCTTGGTCCAAGTTGTAAAAATTGTGGCGGGTGACTTAGGGGCGAAGAGTCTGAGATTCCTGAGAGAAAAGAAGTCAGCCAGGCAGGGCAAGGAGTTAAGTCAGTGCTCTAAATCTTTTATGGAGCAATCGTCGGCATAACAAATTAATATAATTTCCTCAGGCGGTGTAGGTATTTGTGACACGTAGAAAGTAAAGAATAAAGGCGACAGGACACCACCTTGTTGAACTTCCTGACTTATTTTTCTGGTGCTGGAGTGTGTTCCTCTGAACTCTATCTGCGCTTGGCGGCCTGAGAGTCAGTTGGCAAGCCATCTCTTTGCTAGGTTAGGTAGACTGCTTTGTATAAGGTCATGTAGCAGCGTATTATGGTTGACCATGTCGAAAGCCTTTAAAAGGTTTAGCGCTACCACGATAAACCTTTCGTGTGGGCGCTTGGAGTTAAGTCCGTTTGTAACAGCTGTAGTGAGTTCAGAGAGCGCGGAAGTCGTGCTTCGACCGGCTCTGAAGCCGTGTTGGGAGTCCGCAGGCAACAGGTGTTCTTTGAGGGTCGGAAGAAGTAAGGCTTCTAGGATCTTCACTACGGTTGAGACAAGAGTGATGGGCCTATATGAGGATCCTCGGGCGGTTTCCCTGACTTCAGAACCGGTATGATTTTCCCGGTCTTCCATATGCTAGGAATTTTAAACTCAAGTTAAAAATATATGTCAGGAACCATGCTCCCAGGGGTCTTATGTGCTTCAGCATGATGGCAGCGAGACTATCTGGTCTAGTCGCTGTGGAAGGCTTGGCGTCCTTGATGGCTCTCTCTACATCCTCAGTGCTGAAGGAAATATGCTCGCCTCCGGCATATAGGTTTCGGATCGTTCGGGCCGTCTTGCGCATCCCTTTGTCGGCACGATCTGGTTGGGAGACAAACTGCCTATTGAAGGCCGCGCATTTCGCAGGGTTGGGTGGTGTGGTGCCGTCGAATAATATTGCTACCAGATCACTTTTCCTAAGGTTAGTGAGTTGTTTGCTCTTTTTTGAGCCTTTGTCCAGTTCCGCCAGTTTCTGTAGCCTCTTAGTCCTTCTGTGTTCGTTCACCAGATTATCGATTTCCTCATTCAGTACCCTTTATCTCTGGATTAGAGGCATCAGATTTCCTGAGGTCGTCTCTCCTTTCCTCGAGACTTGTGGGTTCTGAGGGAAAAAGGGGGAGAAGCAGGTTGGTGCTGTTGTTGTTGATGCCACTTCGATACGGCAGACTGGGAGATTGGCCCATTAGGGTCTAGCCACGATGGTTTGGAATGGAAAACCCCCGATTACACACTTTCACTTAAATCAAATACGTTTTTGAAGAAATTTTCCGTATTATTGGATCCGCCATTTAGTTTTTTTTTTTCAAATTTTGACTTCGAATTCGTAATCAGCGACCCCGGAGACCCCCGAGTTCAGACTTTCAGCCAATTCAAATAAGTTTTTGAAGAAAATGTCCGCCATACAGGATCCGCCATTTTGTTTTTCTGAATTTTGACTTCAGTGATCAGCGATACCAAAGAGCCCAAACTTTCAATCAAATCAAATAGTTTTTTTGACTTTTGGCCAGCTTTTTGGGACTTGGGACCACTGTGCTCTGGTATTAAGCATACATAGTGGTCGACGAGCACTGCAGGTGGGATCACCAGTACCAGTCGCTGCACTTTAAGCTCAAATTACCAAAAAACAAGACGTGATGGACCGTTTCCGAAAACAGATGTTCTAAAAATAAGGTCAAATGTTGTCGCCTTGTTTAGTTATTGTTATACGACATATTGGGAGGTGTTCCAGAAATCTCTAGAGATTTTCGTATAAACGGAGAGATTTTTAACTTAACTATGAGGACTTTATACGTAAAGTGACAAGAATAGTGTAGGCTACTAGATTAAGGGGAAGTAAAACCGTATCAAATCTACTTAGCCTCAAGCAGTCGGTTTCAAATCTCTCAACTTTTGTCATCTAATCTAGTAGCCTAGCATTTTGAAGACACTTTACATATAAGGGCAAGCACATTTATTTCGAAATGCAACCGTTTATACGAAAATCTCTAGAGATTTCTGGGACACACCCGCTTATAAGAGCAATGAGTGCACTCGCAGCGTCTCTCTAAGGTGACTAAACATTAATAATGAAACGAAGAGAGTTGCTAGGAGCTAGAAAAAAGGCATAAACTCAATATTAGAGTCGATTTTCCAAGCTTATGGCCAATTCTACTCTATAAATTTATAAAATCAGAATAATTTTTTGCTCGCATTTTCATTTTTGCAAAAGAAATTGTGATTTCAAACAGGTTTTTGGTCCCAAAATCCAGAATTTATGAGTTTCATTCATTTAAGCAGAGTTTCTCGCCGAATTTAAAACTAAAATTCAAACTGCAAGTGCCAAAAGCTGGCCAAAACTCAACTACACAAAGCAAAATGCAAGTTGCATGCCTCTGGTTATAAAAATAGAAGCACCTACACACACTCACACACACACACACACACAGTCACAGATAGACATAGCGAAAAAAAAGGAAAATGTTTTGTAGCGGAAACATTTCGAGGCGCTTATCTCGGGGGCACTTGACTCGCTCGACGCCGAAAAAAAAAACGTGAAAAATAAAAATAAATTGTTTACACAGAACGAAAGCAAAAGGCAGCAGGCAAAAAGACCGCGACAAGTGCGCACTTCTGGACGCTGCATACTTTTGGGCGAGCGAGGAATTTTTTTTTCCGCTGCCCGTAAAATGCAATCAGCATAAATTATATGCAAGAGCACCAGAACACCCCCCGCCTTGAAGGTAGTTGCACAGCTGACCCGAAAACACATTTCCAGCTAACTACAAGAAGCTTTGCCTCTTCTTGGCAGGCGACCACAAAACATCAAAAAGTTGGCCAAACAGCTGCTAAGGCCAGAGAGGGGCAGGAATGGGGGGGGGGGGTGGTTCTTCATGCCGGCGACGTTGTCAAGTGCGAGATGCTGGGTAAATTTATGATCCTAATTAGAAAGTTTCTTGTTGGCACTTGCCACCACCCCGGGTGACAAGCAAGCGCCAGCGCCTACAAGTAGGCAACATGGTGCGCCTGGTGATTTAAATTTCAGTTTTGCCAATTTTTTTATTGCTGCACATTAGCGAGCAAGTTTCTGGCAAGCATGTTGCACTCCGCCTGCTGCCGGCCCGCTGCCATTTTCAATTTCCCAACCAACTAGCATATAATAATTATTGATTTCAACTTTGGCCTCAAGCTCCGCGCGCTCGCTTGTGGCTGTGTGTGTGTGTGTGAGTGTGTGGCATAAATTTTTGGGCGCAACCACTGCCAGCATATCGATAAGGCAGGTCGTAAATTAAAAGCCCGTGTTTCAGCTGATTAAAGAAAAAGTTGACAACACTTTCGCAAGACACCAGGGAAGCCAGGGACGCTTGTTGCAGTCGCCTCTCCACTCGGTGCAGTTGCACTTGCTTGAAGCCACGCGCCTTTGCTTGAATTCACCACACCACCGATTCAAGTCACAATGGTCACACAGTCATGCGTTGGAATTTTCCCGGCTACATTTTGGAAAATTCCCACACACATGCTGAACAGGCACAGCGCCTGCGCTGCCCCACACCATTGAAATGGAAGGATTCTTGGATGAAGTCGGAAGAAACAGCAGCGGCGGCAGCAGCAGCAGCAGCTGATGATGTTGTTGATGAAGCGCGCGTAAAAAAAGGACTTTTGCTTTTAATTGTCAAATGTTTTATGTTGTAATATGTTGTAGAATAAGTTGAATTGATTGGAAAATCGGTTCTTCAATTGATGATAAAGTTGTGATAGTTTGGGCAGTAAATAAAATTCAAGGAACACAAAGAAGCGTTGCACCCCAGACATAGCCACAGGGGAGGGAATGCTCATTTAATTTTATTAGAGCTAAATCGTAGACAAGTAAATGCAGACCGACACCATTTTACTCCGATATAAGTCAGCTGTTCGCTGCCATTTAAGAGAAGAAAGTTCTGGCTACAACCTCCATGATTTCCTAGAGGGGCTGCAGTTTTAAGAAAACATCTCTCAAAAAGTTTTGAGTATTTGTTCCTGTTGGGTTGAACTCTCCATTTTCTTTATTTTGGTTTTTAAAATTTAAAAATGTTTGTTCTTAAGGTTTTATTGGTAATTACCAAAACAAACTATCTTTAAAATGTGTTTTTAGCAGAGCTCGTAAATAACAATTGAACATTTTTGCCTTTGCGGTCTGCTCAATAACAAAACCGAAAAAATTCATGCACGCTTGCTCTCGCTCTGAGCAGAACACTTCGTTTCTATTTGTTTTCGTTTTCAGTTGACTGTTCTCAGTTGAGCGTTGCTTGTTTTGCTCTTTCAATAACAATTTATGAACAGCGATCCGACTGAGAGCTCGCACATTAAGCGTCAGTAGATGAGCAAAAAAGCCGATCGACTCACCTCAAAGTATCCTTTTTTCATTTATTTGTTTTGTGTGAGTGTGTGGCTTGTGTGAGTCGCAAGCCCAAGCAGACACCTCACTCACACATACACACACAAACGCAAATGACTTTTATCTTCTTCGCTCCCGTCGATCTGCTCAGTGAGCAGAGCAAAATGTAAACAAATCCATTGGTTTTTCGTTGAGCACTAAGCAATTCGTTCATGAACCGTTGTGAACGGTTCAACTCTGACTTTTTGCTCAAATGGTCCGTAAATAACAGTTATTTTTGGACAACGAAAAACGGTCAATTGTTATGTGCTAAATTGATTTTCCTTTCTAAACTCAATGGGGGGATTCCCATTTTCTCCTCCATCTACGCCACTGGGTTGATTCATAGACTAAGAAGCAATATAACCATATTAAAGTACACATGCTCTTATTTTAAGTTGCCTTTCTTCTCATCCTAAGTCCGAAACGGGCCTGCTAAACTCATTAATCATTAGAAAGGTCGCTTAGTAGATAACAGGTCAATTCAAATATTTTCTGTTTTTCTGATATTCTGGACTATTGAAGAATTTTCAAAAATTTGCTGAAAAGATATTTTTGGACTCTGGACTGGCTTCAGCCTCTATTGCACCCTTCTAGTTCCGCCACTGTTTTTGTGCACGCAAAAACTTGTCTTAAGCTAATATTGTTCCTTTTTCAAAAACATTTAGAACTCAACTGGAATAATAAATTTAATTGATTTTGGGATTAGGTAATAAGTGGTATCTCACATTGTGGGGTACAAATATAAGACAACTATTGGGACTGGCAGGCAATAGAACATTTGTTTTTAAAATGTTTGGCAACATAAAATCCTGTACATCCTGTACACTAAGAAAAAACCACCGTCCATAACACAGCCCAAGCGGACTTCTTTCTGAGACTTATCGCAATGTGTCGCATAAGGTCGACAGTCGTCTGCGTTAAGAGGAACCGAGTTCAATTCCCAAAGAAAAACGGTAAATGAATAAAACAAAAAACAAATTATAAAAATGTCTAGTCTTGCCAAAGCCCTTCGTAAAGTAAACAAAATATGTTCATAATATGACAACTACTGTTCACGGTTCAAGAAAACGCGGGACTAATCAACTTTTGTCAACAATCTGAAAATTTCATCACCATCGGCGGTGTCCCAGAAATCTCTTCCAACCAAATTCAACCCAAAACCAATTTTTGGTGTCCTAGAAATATCTTTCGGTTGGTTTCAAACCTCTTGTATTTAGTTGGGAGATTTTGGCAAACCAACCAATACACTAACCAACCAATGGCGACTTGACGAACCCAAGCAATATATCACTGTTTTTGTAGTAGGATCATAATTTTATACCCACACCGTTCGAACTAGATTTTCGAAGAAAACGAAATCTCTCGAAGTTCTGGGACGCCGACGGATTTCTCTAGCGATTTGCAAGCCAACCGAAGCCAAAATCTCTAGAGATTTCCAGGGCACCCCCGCATGTGTCGTATTACTTTTGATGAGAGAGGCGATATGTGTTCCATTCGGTGCTAGGCAAGGCACGGGAGTAATGCTTTTTCGACGGATCCATGCACCCACAAAAAAAAGAACGAACTAGAATTAAATAAGAACGTTTCGCTCTATGAAATTCATACTTTTAGTTTTATAAGATGACCTTTTAAATAGGATTAAACTAAGATCATTTCGTTCTAAGTGAAAAATAACTCCTATAGTTTGCGGAAATAAGTTCGAAAAATAACCGAGAGCGCACTTTCTTTACAAAATGTCTTGGTTTGGAAGCAAACATATTTATCTTTTAGCATATCGACTTGTCACTGATAGATTTGAAAGTAAATCAAGATTGAATCAAGAATTTTTTCGTTTGTTAACTTTAATAAGACAGGAAATTCTTGATTTAAGGCCCAGACGGACTCACGACGTAAGTAATTTAGCGTCAACGTGGAACTTATGCCTAGTGTGGCCAGAGTTAACAAAATAAATTCACCGATGCATCGCAATGACTCAGCTTCATGTCATTTTCAAATTAGCTGGTGGTGGGTCACACTACTCAATCCGCTGTGGCAAGTGATTTACGCTTGTGCTCATGCCATGATAGCAATAGCTCTAACGCAAAACCTTAAATCCAGTTCGGTAATCAGCAACTGTCACATATTGGTAGAAATATTTATCAACATATGTTTTATACGTCCTTTAAATCTCAACCTAGGTGAATTTTTCAACAGTACTATTTCGGGTAGCTTACTCAATCCCCTATTCAAATTTACATAGTTTGTAGGTCCTTACAAGGTTGTGGGTAGTATCACCCACAGCCATTGTACTGCACAAATTCATTATCCATTCGGATATTTGATCATCTTATGGACTCCCATAAATTTACTAATTTTCCCTGTTAATTTCCATTTATATAAAATTAGTTGAGCTATTGGTCAACCCACACACTAGGATCTCACATTACGTGGATCTGCGTCATGCTGCCAGTGCATGACCAGCTACTACCATTCCACTCCAGTGCAGTGCAGCGACGTCATTTCATTCAGATTCCGCTTTCAGTTGCATTCGAATTCAGGCAGCGTCATGGTCTTTACTACTACGAACAACAACTAATGCACCCAAACATCCAGTTAGTCAGGCATCCAGCACGCGCGCGCCTACACTGGCTGCACCACCCCCAACCCACCCCACCCCACCCGGCTGGCTGGAAAGCGCAAAGACAAACACGTTGATGTTGAGTTTGCCAATTTTTGTTGTTGCTGCTCGCCTGGGGGCGGTGGGTAGGCAGTGCGCAAACACAAACACAACCCACACAAGCCATAAGAGAGAGACCGAGACCCCAATCCCAGCAGCCACCCGCTGACCCCAACGTGGGCAGCAGCTGTCAATGTTATCGCAGTCAACGTCGGCGTCGTGGCCACGCTTAACTTTATTTTTAGTTCGGCATTGGAAGCGCCATGGGAAAGTCCCCACAAGGAAACTTGTAACATTGTTATTGGAAATGTTGTAGGGGCTCCAGCAGCAGCAGCAGCAGCAACAACACGCCGAGAGTAGGCGCCAGGGAAAGCGAAAACGTAAAGCAAAAATTCCATTGAGATTTTTTTTTTTGTGTGAAATCGAAACGAAATTAGTTTTCGATGAACTTTAAAGGCGAGTAAACAGCCGCAAACGTTGCTCGGCAGAATTTCGCACGTGTGGCAAATACAAAAAGGAAAATAAGCAAAATTTATAAAGAAAATCCTCTGTCAGTGCCTGTGCTTGTGCTTGTGTGTGTGTGTGTGAGTGAAAGAAAACGAAAGTTAAGCGCAACTTTCACAGTGCAATTTACAACAAAACGAAAGAAGGAGAAAAGAAGGAAAATAATAACCTTGTGACCAGCTGGAGAGGCTTGAATTGCCACCAAATTGTACTTATTTGTTGGCCCTGAGAGCATAAATAATTTAAAGCGTGGCATTGAGGCCCAGCCAAGGCTAGACTAAAGTTTTAAGAAATTAAGTTGTTTTTTTTTAACAAAAACTACAAAAGGTAACGGCAGCAGATCTGTGGACTGCGCAAATTGGTTGCTTTTTTGCATATGGCCATCAGCCACCCACACATACATACATATGCCTATGTACCTACAGTGTGCGGGGAGAGCTCACCTAGGCCCTGCAAAGGCAAATAAGGCAAAAAGAACAACAAAACCCAACTCCTCTCCCACTTGATGTGTGTGTGTGTGTGTTCGTCTACCAATACCAATCCAATTTCAATCGCATAAACAAAAGACAAGCATAAGGTGAGTGTTGTTAGTGAAAATATTGAATCAACAACAACTAACTACAACAAGCACCCTTCACCTTTAATCGCATCACACAACCCACAATTTAAGCTTACCCAGCCAAAAACAAGAAAACGAAAAGAAAAACTGACAAAAAAAACCAAAATTTGAAATGCAAAATGCAAATAGATTAGCCACCGAAACAAAAAAACGCTAGGCATATGCCAAAAAACGATTCCAACAAAAGAACAACAGCAACAGTAACTACAGAAACTGAATAGTTTGCCCTGGCTTGAATACCCTTGTTGAAGATTTGTAAAAAATCAAAAAATAAAAATATATATTTATTTGGCGAGATATTTTGATCAGCAACGGACAAATACACTTCATAACGGAATGCATTATTAATAGCCTGAAGAGATGGACCTGTTTCGATTGTTTACTATTCAAAGTTTCATTTGTAAAATGCATCTTGAGTAATTTTTGGAATTTGTGACTGATTTTTAATTGTCGATAATTTGGTTTGAACATAACCCAAATTTAGATTCAGAACAGATTTAGTTTGAGCAATTGTTCAGGCACAATGGAAAATTGTTTGTTAATTTCACATTTACAAAACTTTTATTCCTATCGGGACTGTTCCGGGTTTCCACTCGATTTTCGTGTAAACGTTGATGTTTCGCGCTTAAGTTGTATTAATTTTTATGTAAGTAACAAGACAATCTGTGGTTACTAAATCACGTCGCAATTTTCTTTCGAATTGAATTCACTTGGCATTGATCAATCGATTTCAATTGCTCAAACGAATACCAGATCTAGTGACCGTAGGCATATGTTTCACCTTTTATTCAACGTTATTCAATTTGAATGCAAAATGTTAACGTTTACACGAAATTCGACTTGAAAACCGGAACAAGGCCCTATATTTTTACTGAGCCTTTAAAATGGGAGGGGGGTGCAATGGTGCTGAGCGATGAGATGCGATACCATTCGAGTTCAGTGCAAGGAAGTCACTGAAAGGAAAAGAAGAGGAATATTTCTTGGACCAAATTAATTAATTTTCTTAGTTTAATCGTTATCAGATAACATCGAGACTAGTTTAAGGGGGTCTTCCATTGGCAACTTTTTTCGACTTTTTTTGCATTTATTTATAGCTTGGATATTCAAAATATCCCCCAAAAGGATTTTCGAAAACTCGAATTAGTTTAGGAGATATAGTCCTTTAGTGACCCAATGTGACCTAAATTCCCAGCAACTTAAGCGCGTTTATCTCGAACCACGTTTTCGAACTGGCGGCCATGATATCTCCAGTTCAACTGAACGATTTTCATGAAACAAAGTGGAATCGACGCAGAATTGTCACCATTCCGGGTGAACCTCGACCATAATTTTAAAAATTTTTTTACTATTTTTTTTACACTAAACTAAAAGCCGAAATGAAATTTTTTTGAATGGCCGCCATTTGTCAAAAAATCACAAAATTAAGTTTGAGGTTCACCGAGATTACACTATCTGATTATAACCGTTTTTTTCATTTCGGACGCTCCGGAGACCCGGAATCGTGGCCGCGTGACGACACCTTTTTCACCACCAACTTGAAGTGTCATTACTTTTGAACAGCCCTCGTATCGAGGCAAAAATTTTATTTACTTTGAACCTTTTGTAATACAATAAATAAAAAAGTTTTCAATTATTCTTTGCGTTTTCAAATAAGAATTTTTTAAAAAGGGTCCAAAAAACGGGTTTTGAATGAGAAGACCCCTTAATCTTTCAGGATTAAAAAATAGGGGAAATTAACTTCGGCTCCGCCGAAGTTTTGTATACCCTTGTCGCCTCCATTGAAAACAAAAAATGTTTTTCTAACAACGACTACTTTTCGGACCTTACTTTTTGAAGGAAGCTACGAGTATTTAGTATTCTGGAGTCTTTATCGATCCGCTGAAGGAATTTTAAAGAACGGATGAACGATATTTGAGTTATAAGGAAAGCAAAGAAATTTGGGCAGCACTTCACAGGTACAGAGTATGTTACAGTCGGGCTTGACCGACTATCTTTCTTGTTAAAAGTCAAAAATTTGGTATAAACATAACCCAATTTTAAGTTCGGAAAAGATTCAGTTTGGGCTATTGTTTAGCTATTGTACCAAATTGTAAATTAATTTCACTGTCACAAAACTTTTTTACCTATATTTTTACTGAGCCTTTGAAATGTGGTGGTGCTATGAAGCTGCGCGATGAGATGCGATTCCATTCGTGTTCAGTGCAAGGTCGTAGGTGGTAGGGACTCTAATATGTTTTCATTTCTTAAAAACTGTAAAATTGGCTACTCATTTGTAATAAACCAGCAGCAAAATTCTAAAGAAAACCTCCTGGTAATGTTTAAAGAGAGATGATTTAAATAAATTGCATAAACGAAGGCCAAAAAAGGACTGATTTGTGAGGTTATGTTTAGTATTTTGTTGCTGGTTCATTACAAATGATCAGCCTTCTTGACAGTTTTTAGAAACAAAAACATATGAGAGTCTCTAACACCCATTGCATACTTAGGGGCACCAGCAATAAAAAGGATATTTTTGGATTGTTACACAAGTGCTAAAAGAGGTATAACTCCATTGAAAAAATCGCAGAATTGTTTAGGATGGTTTATTTCAAAGATAAGGAGTGGTACTTTCCGATGGTATCAAAGAGTCAGAGTATCAAAGAGTCCAAACAATAGAATGGATTTCCCGAAAAACGCTCCTAAAAGGGGTCAAAATAGGCACTTTTAGCAACTTTAAGCTCAAATTACTAAAAATCTCGACGTGATGGACAATTTCTGAAAACGCAGTCTTGCTTAGCACACAAAAATCAGCTAGAATCACTATGAGCCGTTCAAGATACTGGACCTTGTTACCTAGTGTATTCATGATCTCAATATGTCCAGAAGGTTCGAACCTTCTATCTATAACACTGACGAAGAAAAGATGTTTTATCTAAATTGCTGGGCGTGAGGGGGCGTGGCAAAACTTGAAGTAAGCTTGATCTGCCTGGAAGTATAAGAATTTTTGTCCCATACACGTCGATCCTCCATCTCTTACCATTTCTGAAATCTGTTTGCTCATACGGACAGACGGACAGACAGAAAGACAGACAAACGGACATGGCTATATCGACTCGGCTGTTGATGCTGATGAAGAATATATATACTTTATAGGCTCGGTGATGCTTCCTTCTGGCTGTTACATACTTTTGCACAAACTAAGGCTAAGCAAACTTCTGCTGTGCCGAAGTTAAAACACCCTTGCAAATGCTTTTTTTTTATTATTATCTAAATTTTCTGTCACCATCCTTCAATGGCCACTTTCTTTAGATTGAAGTGTACATTCATTTTAACTTACTTTGCTTAAGTGTAACAATTTTTTTGGGTCTGACCATTTATTGTGTGTGGGGAGTTCTCTAGGGAATATCTTCTTGAGGCGTCATGTTACTCTTTCCTTCGTCTTCGCAACTGTCTTCTGGCAAGAGTGTTGGGGTGACTTCTCAATCTCTCCACCAGTGCGCTCCTGATTGTTTTGCGCGGACACCTGGACTGTAGGACACGAATCTTTGTCAGATGAGATCTTGCAGCTATTCCATACACTTTGATCCCATATCTCCTGCATCTCCCATGTTTTCAAGCTGGGGCTATGATTGCATTGAAAATATGCACTTTGTTACGGAGTGAGAGTTAATTCCTACTGGAAAGCAGCCATACCACTTTCTTCACTCTGCCATAAAGTGATCTTACAAGCGCTTGACCAGATATACTAACAAGTAATGAGAAAGACGCCAGGGCATTCAACGCGACGAATTGTATATGTTACTCAAGCAGTATCGTCAGTAAATGTTGCAATAAGTAAGTCTTGGGGGTCTTCAGTGGGTATAATTCGTCCTTTAGGCAAGTCACAAGTGTAAAGAGAGGATACTTCTTTGTGGCACACCAGCGCGTATTACCCTTACACTAGAATCTTCACCTTCCAAGATTACCGAGAAGGTCCGGTCCGTGTGGAAGCTTTTCACAAGAGAGTAAAGCTGAGGCCATTGGATGTCTTTTACCTTGCAGAGCAATCCGTCAAGCCACATTCTATCAAAAGCCTGTTTAATGTCAAGGTAATCCCCAACCACGTATTCCTTAGCCTGAAATCCGTCTAGAATACAGAGAGTCACCCTTTTCAGCTGCGTAGGGGTCCCAGGTGACTGTCTAAGCCCGAACTAAAAGGGAGGTATCTTGCCACACACCCCATCGATTGGCATAACTCGGGCTAGTAGGCAACTCTCGAAAATTTTTGATATTGTGGATAGGAGACTTTTCGGACGGTATGACTCGACCTCCGTCGGGCTTTTGCCAGCTTCATGAATCATAACAACTTGAGCCTTTTTCCACACCTTAGGGAAGTGACCCAGTCGCAATGCCGCGTTGAAAATTAAGACCAGGAAGAGCACTGCTTTTACTGTTAGGTCATTGACGACTCTATTGTCAATGATATCCTCGCCTGGGGCATTTTTCTTCTGGTGAGAGACCAGAGTTCATAATTTGTATTGGTAACACCTTCTAGGAAGCGGTCTGTGGCATCCTGTCTGAACCACGCGAACAGCTTTTTAACCCTATTAGACACTCTTTTGTATACCCTATCCACATTGGGGTCTCTTGTGCGAGTAAACATTATCTTAAAAGTTCCTTCATTCGTAATGAAGAAGTTTTGAACTTATAAAGTTGCTCCTCTTCTTTGATATGCAAGAGGCACATCCAGGGTGGTCCATTTAAAAATTGGAATTTTATTTTTGCTATAAAAAAACGGCTCGATATTTTTCTAAGGTTGAACATTTATTGGAAAGGTTGGTTCATATCATTTATGTATGAAAAACAATTTTGGTTAAATTACCACCACGGCTGACTTGGAAGTAGACCATTCGATCCACCCAATTTTTGAGAACATTTTCAATTGTTTCGGCACTCAATTTTGTCAGCAATAGCAACTCGAATCTCGTTCTTCAACTCATCAATTGTTTAAGGATTATTTGCATAACAATTGTTCTTGAACGCTCCCCAAAGATAATAGTCTAACGGTGTGAGATCACAGCTTCTTGGCGGTCTATTCACATCTCCATATTTGCTGATTAGTTGATTGTCGAAGATAGGGCGCAAAAGATCGATTGTGGCGTGGGCTGTGTGGCCCGTAACTAGCGCCGTCTTGTTGAAACCAAATATTATCCAAGAAGAACCAATCACTTTACATTGAGCGGTAGCGCTCACCATTCACGGTCACGGTGGCTTCATTTTCAATTTTCAAAGAAAAATGGACCAATGATGACTCGAGACCAAAATCAGCACCAAACAGTGACACGTGGTGGGTGGATTGGCTTTTCGATGACAATATGCGGATTTTCTGTGCACCAGATGCGACAATTTTGTTTATTAACATAACTACCGAGGTGGAAATATGCTTCATCCGAAAAGATGATTTTTCGGCAAAGTTGAACATTTTCGGCCAAACGATCTTCCGACCAATTTGCGAACTGTAGACGAGTTTGATGGTCAGTTGGCTTTACCAGCTGCACCAATTGAACTTTGTATGGCTTCATGTCAAAGGTCTTTTTCAAAAATCCCAACAAAAGAGGGGGGAAAATTCTATATTTTTGGAGATCGATGGCGAGTTAACGTCGATGGTTGTTCACGCACTTCACCCCCACCAATACTTTTGGTTGAGCGGACCGGACGAGTACGTACACGGGTTGGTTTATCCACCAACATTCCACTTTCACGAACTCGCCTCACGAATTGATCCACAAATTGAGTTTTCGGTACATTTTTTATTGTTAAATGTTTTTTTTTTCAAATTTCGCACTGTTTGAGTCGAGGACTCACAACTTTGGAAATATGTTTTTAATATTTCCCAACTTTCTTCAAGCGAACAGCGACCCATTTCGTAAATGTCAAAGTTTTTTCTTATTAGTCGCTTTCTGAATGACATTTGACGTTTTTAAAGTCAAATTATGAATAGTTCAAATTCCAAGCACTAGATGGAAAAGTTCTTCGTGTATAAAGTTCCTCGTGTTCTTGATGGTGATAGGCCCTCTGTACCAATCACTCAGCCTCCCCCACAACAAAGATCCCCAACACCACTTTTTTATTTGAAATTTTTATTATTCAGAAATGTCTTTGTTGTAATTGTAGTAACGGTAAATAATAAAGTATTTTCCTATGTTATCCATTGAAAAACTATGGCGTTTTTCAGAAAGTCGAGCACGAAATCACAAAAAGATCATATGAAACCTGGCCTACTATGATAATAATTTATCTAAAATATATGTTTGCATAAAAAATTTGTTTTTGCCTATTTATATGCAAATATGCAAAATATGCAAAAATGAGATCGATTTTCAATAAAAATAAGAGGTGTGCAATCAGAACTTAAATCGGACAAGCAACTATTTGCAAATATGAAAAATCCGCTGTCTACTCATTATCATTACATCCTTCTCCCAAAAGCAGACCGAATGGAAATCTATAGCGTTCAACTTACGTGCATCAAAAGAAATATCGGTTTCCTCGAGGATTCATTTCCATTCATTTCTTTCACTGCCAGATCTTTGTTCTTCGTTGATAACGAATCAACGCTTTTGGCCACTAACTGAATACTATTGCGAATGCTTTTACATTCATTGTCAATGGCTTCAACGCTGTGGGCAATATCCTCAACAAGAATATCCAACTCTGCAAAAGCTTCCATATTTGAGCAATTGTTTTTATATTTTGTTTTCGAAGTCAAAAGTAAACAAAAGCCTGCTGATTTCTGCCGGTATCTCAATGTAAACACTTTTAAGCCGGTATCTAATGGCAAGTGATAGAGGCAGCCTTTATGCCCTAGTGTAAGTTGGCTATTACATTTTATGATGACATTTTATGATACTCGTCATCTTCTGAAAGTGATACTGAGGGCAGATTCAATAAATATATTTCCAATATGCCGCTTAGCTTCTAGGTTTTGCGAAACGCTTTAAATTTTTAAAACTTTAGAATCGAGTATCTAGAAACATTGCCTTTAATAACTCTCTTTAAAATTTTTTATAAGACGAATTGGTTTATTCTGTCGCTTTGTAGAATCTTTTCCAATATATCGACCAGATAACAAAACAATTACTTGGCAATAATTCAGATTTTATAATTTTTTTAAACCAAACCGATATCTTTGGTTTCGGAACAGATTCAGGTTCAACAAATTTCGCGTTCAGGTTTAGCATTTTTTTCGCACTTGGTTCTATTTAAGGTTCGGTTCACACTGAAAAATATGTCGGGCTCTGTTAAAAATCGGCTTGCCGATCTGGATGAAAGGCAGAACAAGTTTTTTCCTTTCACGTTGAATTCATACCATAATCTTACTAATCAAGAGTCGCCAGTATGACTTTACATTTTCCAACTTTTCTCAATTCTTGACTTGCAACCAAATCAGTTTAGAACAAAGAAGCTCTCAAAAGAAACACTTTCTCGCAATGCATCTTTCGGCTAAGATTCTATAAAAGCAAGAATTAGCCGACGTTTAAGCACAAACACACTGCTAAATCTTTATGCCTTTCACCTGCAAACCATATGTTCAAACAAAATGACCCTTTCCTTTACTTTACCCTTTACACTGCGTAACTGGCACTCATGATATTAAGTCTTTGAAATGCTAAGACAAAAACTAAAATATAAAACAAACATTTAAAATTTCTAGGATGTTTAATTTACAACTTCTTCAAGGGTACAGCAAGCCATTGGCGTCTTTAATTTAGGTTCATATTTAGTTTCAATCAACCGCTTATTAGACAGCTTTTAGAGCATATATTTTTACTTTGTGTTTGCAACAAATTTTTGGTTGAAATTAACAATTTGCAAACAAATCAATAGACACCCAGCCCAGCCACAACATCAACGCCAAATGTGTCGCATATGGGCAAAAAAAAAAGAAACCAAGCTGTGAATAAGTAAATATAGACCGCACTCACCCACGTGGGTGGGTGGCGGTGTGGCTATTTTAAAATGTGTCCAACGTAGCCCAAATGGCCGGAGGAGGAGAATGGATTTAATTAAAACGTTGACCAGCGCCAGCGTCAACCAAACATTGTTGTTTGTTTGCATGTGCAACTGTGCGTATGAGTGACATTAATGTGAACATGGAGGCTGTGCGTGCGTGTGGGTGGCCGAGTGTGTTTGCCTGTGTTTGTGTGTGCTATTTATGCGCCTGCGTCTGTCTAAGTGTGTGTGTGTGTGCGTTTGGTTTAAAAATAGCACAAGCTACTCTGCCGCCTTGGCGTTGTACTTTTGCCAGCCCAACACCTGCCCTAAGCCCTCCCGTCAAACCAATTGCTTGAAATTCGGTCCAAAAATATATAAAACAGGAAACAACACACACACACACACACACGCACACTAGCTAAAATGCAAACTTTGTTTGATTTTTCCTTTCTGCGCAGAGAACAACAACAACAACAATAAAGAAAGGTCGCCAAGGGACAGAAAATGACCGTGTTTGTTGTATACTTTATTGATTTTTGCTTTCTTTTCTTTTGCCACTCTTGGCAATTGTGCGTGTGGTTTAACCCCCCTCATCCCCCTCACGACCAACCTCTGCCCACCGTCTTGAAAATAATTTACTTTACTTTTGCTTTTGTTTTATTTTCGTGCTTTCTTTTGTTTACATTTGCCGTTTTTATGTAATTTTGTCGTCTTCGTCCCATTTGTTGTTGTTGTTTTTGTTGTTGTTGTTGCCCATTATGCGCACAATAAACGTTTTGTATCGTGACCAAAGTCAAATGAAAGTATGCCAGGGGTAGGCCAAGTCTATGCACGCGTGCTAGTGTATGTGTGTGTGTGTGTGTTTGTGTGCGCGCGTTTTCAACAATTTCATTGCCTACTTTCAAGGGCAAAACAACAAAATTTCGTATTTTGAAGCTTTTTAGATGCTCGTAAATAACACTAGGCAACCAGTCTACACATTATCAATGCACATGTGTGTGTGTGTGGGGGAATAATTGAATAAAACTGTGCCATTTTGTGCAAAATTACATTTTTCTAGAATTAAATATCAAAGTTAATGCACTTACAATTTAATCTAAATTTAGTACTGGGACTAAGTAAGATAATGAAGATAAGAATGGGATTGTTTCCAATTTTTATTAAGAATCGTACACAACTGTGAGTCTGTACTTAGTTGGAAGCAAAAAATGATCAAACTAGTGTCAGTCACTGATCTTATTTTTATAGATCTGAACTCTCTCGCGATTTAATGATTCGTCAGTCACGGTAAAATGGCTTAAGACACTCATAGTGCCTTTTTATTTTTCTCCAAACAGTGGTCATCATAGTTATGCGGCAATGTGTGCTCATTTTTGTACTCGAAATTCAGTTTCTTTAGTCTATAGCGTTTTTATTGCCAAAAACTCTTTGCTGAAAATTACACTTAAGCATTAAATCTGTAAAGATTTCCATTACTTCTAACTATAATTTATCATTTAATCACCTTTTTTTATTCCGGACAACAACGAGGTCCGTTACAAAAATATATTTACCAAAAAAATACTTTGCTCGTATGCTAACAAACATTTACCGTACCTGCTTTGTTCCGTACTTATGTCTTCCCAGCAAACATTTTCTATCGCGTAAGATAAGAATGCGATTCGCCTAGTAGGTATCGCTTTCTTCTTCTTCTTCTTTGGCCATCACAACCGTTTTACGGTCTCGGCCGCTGCCACTAATGCTCGCCACTCGCCTCTGTCCCGAGCGATATTCCACCAGAGGGACACTCCCCGCTTCGCAATGTCTCCCTGCACCTGGTCGCGCCATCTCCGCTTTGGTCGGCCAGGCGGGGGAACGCCTCCCAACTCTATCGCATGCCGATTGTACACACGCTTTGCTGGAGCGTTATCATCCATACGGGTAACATGTCCTATCCAGCGCAACCGCTGTTGTTTTATGCGCTTGACTAGGTCAGTGTCCCCATAGAGCTCATACAGTTCGCGATTCATTCGGATGCGAAATTCGCCGCCAACGGATCCTCCGAAGAACTTTTCTCTCGAACACGCCAAATGCCGCCTCATCCTTTTTTGTCACTGTCCATGCTTCTGCGCCGTATAGCAGGACTGGGATGATAAGCGACTTGTATAGCGCAATTTTCGTTTTCCGAGAGAGGTCTCTGCTCCTGAACTCCTTATTGAGCCCGTAGTAACATCGATTTGCAAGAGTAATTCTTCTTCGGATTTCCAGACTGGTGTTGTTGTCGCTGGTTATCGTCGTTCCGAGGTAGACAAATTCCTTAACAACCTTAAAGTTGTAGTCTCCCATTGCAACAGATTGTCCAAGCGTAGACTCCTTGCGCGTTGATTGTAGGTACTTCGTCTTATCCTCATTTACCGATAAACCCATAAGTTTTGACTGCTTCTCTATCTCTGAGAACGCCCGTCAATATCATCGGCATATGCAAGTAGCATGTTTTCTCTGGTAAAGATGGTGTCCGTTCTGTTAGCATTTGGGCACTGGCGCTGTATGTACTCCATCAGCAGATTAACGAAGTCGCACGGTAAGGTGTCAAAAACCTCTTTTGGTATCGAAAGGCTCGGAGAGGTCTTTTCCTATTTTGACGGAGCTTTGTGTGCTTCTCAACGTCATCATGCAAAGTCGAACGTACTTTTGCTGGAATACCAAAGGTAGACAGGACTTCAAAGAACTTTGACCTTATCGGCGTGTCAAAGGCGGTTTTGTAGTGAACAAAAAGGTGGTTCTTCTCCAGGATTTGTCGCAATGTGAATATCTGGTCCGTGGTGGATTTGCCAGATCTAAAGCCACACTGCCCCTAGTTTTGAACATTTCACGATTATTCCAGTCTGATAAAATTAAAATATGCCTTATTGTCTTAATACTAGATTTCCTAAAGCATATCGAATATCTTTACAGTGGAAAATTGAGGATCAATTCTAGTTTAAGAATGATTCATGAATGATATCAGTGGTGTACGCAGGTCTGGTATAAAAGAGGGTATTATAAAATTTTCCGGATGTTTGTATCGCATTGAAGGAAGCATCTCCGACCACATAAAGAATATATATTCTTGATCAGCAAGACGAGCTGAGTTGATTTAGCCCTGTACAGCTGTCCGTCTCTGCGCCAGTCTTAAAGCTATCTTCGCCAAACTTTGCACGAAGTTTTTCTGTATAAATCCGCTGCACATTTGTCGGAACCGGCTGAATCGGATGACTATAGCATACAGTTATCATAGGAACTATTGATCGAAAAATTAGTTTTAGTGAAAAAAACTTTTTTGTTTATTATGGAAGGTGCACCAAGCTTTGTTTTTCTTAGTTTGCTATGCTTTCCCTTGATTCCACCAAGTTTGGTCGAAATTGTACATCTGTATAGTAAAGCTGTCAAAGAAAAGTAGAGTCCGAAACGTAGTCTTAGTTAGGAAAACTAGTTTGTTTTTTTTATTAATATTTGCATTTACATATTAGGTATGCACACATTTCTACAAAGTTCTATCAAAATCGGATGAATGATCGATTGAAAAAGAGATTCTTCTGAGAAAAACATTATTGGCTTAAATGAAATCGACTCCAAAAAATGTACATGGTAGTTTGTTATGCTTTTCCATGATTCAACTAAGTTTGGTCGAAGTCGGACATCTATATAGATGCAGTATAAAGAAGTTGTTGAAAAAACGTGCTGCAAGGTAGTGTTGTGAAAACATTGACAGTGGGCACCATCGATAGTATTGATAGTACTATCGAAAAAATTACACTTTTAATAAATCAACACAAAATCAGCGCTGAAACCGAATCTGGAGTTAAAACAAGAAAGAAAGTCGGTCCAGCTCGACTACAGCCCGACTATAACATACTCTGTACCTGTGAAGTGCTGCCCATCACTGTTGCGGTGCTGCCCATAATTATTTGTTTTTCTAATAACTCGACAACCGTTCATCCGATCTTTATCTTTTCTTTGGCGGATCGATAAATAATTCTGATTACTAAATATGTCCAGAAGGTAGGAACCTTCTATCTATAAAACTGTGGGAGATATGTCATTTTTTTCAATTTTCGGGGGCGGTAGGGGGCGTAGCAAAAAAGTGCAAGTATAAGAAGCATATGTCCCACACATGTCAAACCTCTATCTCTTACCATCTCAGAAAACTGTTTGTTCATACGGACAGACAGACGGACAGACAGACGGACATGTCTAGATCGACTCAGCTGTTGATGCTGATCAAGAATATATATACTTTATAGAGTCGGACATGCTTCCTTCTGCCTGTTACATACTTTTGCACAAAGTTAACATACTCTGTGTACCTCTGGTACGGAGTAAAAAATTTTAAGTACAACAGATATCGAGATAGTCCCAAATAATCGTTTTTAGCATTTTTGAAATAGATCTGCTCGTGGCGTGCCCGAGTGTCCCATTTGCACAAAAAACTGAAGTGTTTAGTTTATCCTTGTTGCAATCCTTAAACTATTGCAGCAACTTTGAGGTCTGCGCAAATTTTCCAGTTATGTTACAAGCTCTCCAGAGCTTTCATGTGACTTTATAATTAGTGACTTTCAAAATCATTATACAACAGAACAACAAGTGTCTGTGCTGATCTCTAAAGCTCTTTAACAAATTCAAAAACTCATTACTAATGACCAGCCTTCTTTACTGTTTTTAGAAACGAAATCATATTAGAGTCTCTACCACCCATTGCATACTTAGGGGCACCAGCAGTAAATAGGATATTTTTGGATTCTTACACAAGTGCTAAAAGAGGTAAATCTTCATTAAAAAAAAATCGCAGAATTGTTTGGCATGGTTCGTTTTAAAACTAAGGAGTGGTACTTTCCGATTGTATCAAAAAGAGTCCAAACAATAGAATAGATTTCACGAAGAACGCTACTAAAAAGGGTCAAAATAGGAACTTTTAGCACTTTAAGCACAAATTACTAAAAAACGCAGTCTTGCTTAGCACACGAAAATCATCTAGAATCACTACCGGCAATTCTAGATACTGGACCTTGTGGCCTAGAGTTATTTTTAAACTTGTGTTATTTATGGGAGGTCCGCTAACGCGCACCCGATGCAGGTAGCTTACGCTGCGTATGTGTAATTTCTAGTTCAAATTTTTTGGGCTAGTCGCGCTCATTAAAACTGAATTTTTTTGTTTGAAATTGTAATTTTTGCAATAAAAACTGCACCCTATTGTGCACAGAATAGTTGGGTTGCCTTTTTCCGCATTTTGAAGGCTAGCCGAATTGCTTTGAGCTATGGCGAGAAAGCAATGTGACCGTTTGATTTTAGGCATTTTTATTTGCTGTTGTTTAATCGCCTTAAAATGAAATAAAAACTGAATATTATGAGTAGCTAGCTTAAGTAAGAAGTTTTAAATTAGCTGCAAACCTCTTCCATCAAATCGTAGCCTAATCATAAGTCTAAGTTTTAAGCTAAGTTAAGCCATTTCGCCAGCTAAGTCTTTGAGTTCACCCTTTTGTATATTTATACTTTTTGTTTTTAAATATATTTATCTCCACTCTTTCTCTCTCTCTCTCTATCTCTATCTCGCTCTTGTCCTCAAAATGCCCGCCCTAAAACCAAAAAAAAACAAACTAACACAATTTGTTAATCCAAAAAATTGCAAAAAAAAAAATTCACTCAAATACTCAAAAACAACCGAAAACATAGCAGGTAATTTTGGCGGCTTGCAAGGTGTCCAAACAGTTCTCTCGCCCGGCGATCTACAGATTCATGCAAATGTAAGCAAAAACCAAAAAAAAAAAAAACCAAAGAAAAATTGTTTATAAATTTTATAAGCGTGTGTCCTAAATGTTATGGTTTCTTATGATTTTCAAAACTCAAACGGAATGTACAACTTTGGATCGTCTTTCTTTTCTCTGTTCTCGAGCACTAACTAAACACACCACTTGCCACTCTACTCTCTCAACTCGCTCCTTCTCAATCTCCCTCACTCTGTGCAAGAGGAGGGAGACCCACCTTAAGCTGTGTACACACAATTTGAACGACTTTTATTTGTTACCCTTTTCATTATTGTCATTTTTATTACCTCTTTTTGTACTTTCTTTGTAAATGTGAAAAACAAAAGCAATTAACAAGAACTACGTGAAGAATTTGCATGGATATCGTAACGCTGTTTCCTGTTTCCTTCTAAAACAAAAACCCACACAGCTTAACACTCGACACACTCACACACAGTCCCGTCCGTCCCAACGTCACCTAGGCTCATGTCAACATTTTAGTATAACAATTGGATGCTAAATCTCACAGATAAGTATCGCCCTGGCACTAACCAGAAACTCTTAGCCTGGGCACCTCTGTTCTAGACTTGTACACCACTTTGTAGGTCTTCCCTAGCTAGCTTACTCATAGTGGTGGCCCCCTGAATCCTGCCCCTTAGGTGTACTTCAATCATCTGCTATGTATTTTATTTCCAATCAATTTTGTTTCTTTAATCAAACAATCAATCGATCGATCAATCAATCATTTAAACGATATTTCGAAAAGGACAACAAACTAAGACAGGCAAGCAGCGAAGCTCCCTACCCTCCCTACCTTCCACAGAGCAAGTCGTACCCCACCCCCACCCCCTGCAACGAGTAGTCGACTTTACCACCCTTTCTACATACCATCTACAGGCGGTCGTCTACAGGTGCGCACGGATCCCTGGCGTCAACAGCGTAGCCTCAACGAGCGCGATCTGCTGAGCGTGGGCACCGGCACCGACTACCGCCTGCTGGGCCACACCAATCAGCGCCTCTACTCCTCGGCCGATCAGCGAGATCGCTACGAGCTGCAGGCTCATCGCGAGCGCCTGGAACAGTATCCGTTGACCCGTACGGCCCGTCTGGATGTGCAGCAGCGCAACTCGCTGAATCGCTCGAATCACGAACGACAGTTTGGTGGTGCAGGTGGTGGTGGTGCTGCCTTCCGCCGTGCGCCGCCCTTGGCCGCGGCCAGTGCCGGCGCCGGCAGCAGCAGCAGCAGCACCAGCAGCAGCTACTATCCGAGCAAGCCGCAGATTGTGATCGGTGGCGTAATGTCGGCCACAGCCAACGACCTGCAGCCGGGCAGCAGCGGCTCGAGGGGTAGCCTCAGTCGAGAGCGAGGTCTGTTGGGTTTGGGCGGCGGCGGGGGCAGCAGTTCGGTTAGCTCCACGGAGGCCGGCTACTGGGATGAGCCCGCCGGCGGCAGCACGTCATCTTCGTCGGCGGCACAGGATTCGCGCCGCTTCACGGAGCGCAGAATAAAAAAGACCGTGCGCTTTGATGCCCACGATGAGGAGGGGTCGTTGATGGCCAACATTCTGCCCTCCACGGCAGTGGATGTGGGTGCAGCCACCATTTTGAGCAGTGGCAAGCTGGTGCCCGCCGATGGGGATTGGTCGCGTTGGGATAACGAGCGGCAGGGCAGCCAGGACTCGGCTACCAAGGACTCGGGTATAGATACCAGCAGCACCTTCACCAGCAGCGAGGACTCGAATCGTGGAGATGGGCCCAAGGTATTGCAAGCGGGAGAACAAATGGAGGGCCCTGCATTGTGTCTGAGTGTGTGTCCTTGGCTGTCTGTCTGATTCTTAAGAATCCTGCCCCGAACGAAGTTGTACCCACCATATCTGTCTCTCTCTCTCTCTCTCTCTCTTACACTAACTTTCTCTGTTGTTTGTTGTTCTTGTGTCATGCCTACAACTCGTCCATTTCACTCGCTCGCTCTACAGAAGTAGGGGAGTGTATGCGGCCACTTTAAGTGTGGCCGTATTTTTAGTGTGACCATAAATGTAAGAAATACGATCACACTGAAATTACGTTCACACTAAACTAAGTGGGTCCACACATACATTCCCCTACTTCTCTCTCTCTCTACACTAACCCCAAAAGTTCTGCATGACCCATCCAAGTTGAATCTAAATGTGTGTTGCATGCTTCTATTTAGTACTACCTCTCTGTGCACGTTCCCCCCACCCCACTCTACTCTCTAAAAAAACAGCCTCAAAATGAACGTGTGTGTTCTCAAAAATACAACTGTAGGTCTCTAAACTTGACTCTGTGAATGAAACTCTATCGTAGTTCTAGATCTTAAGACCGGAAACTGTGTATAAAATGTTGCTTACATTTTTTGCTTAAGCTTAATCTAGGCCTAAGATTCTGTGTACTGCCCAAAACTAAAACTAAAACAACAACCAATTCTACTTCCTTCGACACACATACAAATTCTATGCAAAATTGATCATCCCCACCAAAACCACCAACCACCAAAAACCACTCCACTCCACTCCATATATGCTTGTGTATATATAGAATCCGGTGAATTGGCAAACATCCGCGGATAATACCCGCATGATTGGTCACATGATATTACGTAAATACTATGATGGGGAAGATATATTAGGCTTAAAGGTGAACGGCGGCCAGACCCTGGGAGTGGGAGGAGGCGGATGCGCGGCCATTGTGGAGAAGGTGAAACGCGGTTCGGTGGCCGATCTCGAGGGCCGCATACGACCAGGTAACATCATCGCTTTCTCTCTCTCTCTCTGTCTTTCTCTCTGTCTCTATTTCGTTCATTTTCTCTCATCAATCATTGATCAGGCGACGAGATCATCGAGTGGAATGGC
This sequence comes from Lordiphosa collinella, assembly GCA_018904265.1. Taxonomy (NCBI): domain Eukaryota; kingdom Metazoa; phylum Arthropoda; class Insecta; order Diptera; family Drosophilidae; genus Lordiphosa; species Lordiphosa collinella. The sequence continues at coordinate 200,011 of JAEIFV010000391.1, read as the reverse complement.
CGCAATCTGCACAACAAGAACGCCGATGAGGTGTACGACATCATTGACGAGAGTCGCCTGGATGCACAAGTGGAATTGATTGTATGCCGCTCGCTGCTACTGCCGAGCAGTGCCGAGAGCGGAGGAAGTAGTAGCAACGTTAGTCCCAGCAGTGCCTGCTCCGCGTCTGGTTCCAACAGCAGTATTACGCGTCGTTCGTCGGCCAATTTTCCGCACAGCGGACTGGCCAGCAGTATGGCGGGCAGTGCGGTGGTCAGCAGTGGCGGACGTTATCTGCAGCGCAAAGGTACTTAGATGATGGCGAGGCGCCTGAGAACATGTGTGCTGTGCGGGTGTGTGTGTGTGTGTGTGTGTGTCTGTATGAAAAGGAAGAAGTTAGAAGGGGGCAGTCTTGAAATGAATCAAGTTTTTTGTGTAAGAGTTTTTGTACCTTAAGTTAAAATAAAAGCGAATTCAAATTCGCAATTTATTATATCTTTAGTCTCATCGCTTTTTCATATCGTAAACACCGCCTAACACCTCATTTGAACATGGTGATCAACAAAAGCCCATCAAAACTTCTCGGAGTCAAATTTAAAAGTCGACAAATAACAGCAGGCTATAATTTTTAAGCTTTCTTCACTCAATGGGAGAGAGCAGGTTATCTGTATAGCTATTTCAAGAACCTCACAAAGATAATTACAGCCAGTTAGAAGAAACCATTCCATTCAATTAATAATAGACCGCACTGGTGGATTTATCATCTTAAGCTCATTTGCCAGGTAGCTGGGAGTTGCGTTTTAAATCCAGAATTGAGTAAAGACATACCTTGGAAGTGGAGCTCTTAGCAGCTGAAAAAATCATCAATCCAAATATAACTAATTAAAAAAAAATCATAATAGTAACACAAAATTTTCAGACAATAAAAAACGATAAAGAAAATATCAATAGATTCGCGTTCAGATGTGATTATACGTGATTATACCCAATGCATTTGAATCTTTTCTTTGTGATAAAATTTCTATTAGTTGGTTAACAAAAATGAGTTGTACCATGAACTAAACAATACAACATGTTTTTAATTGTTCACTTTTGTTCAGTGACTCTTGTGTAGTAGCGTCTGTGTAGCAGAGCACGCCAAAACTCTGAACACTTTCAACGTGTCGACAAGAAACAGTTTGGTTACGGACACAACGAAAACAGGGAGCGAAAGACAGTTTCAATTCTGTTTTTGCTTAAATCTGTTCCGCTCAGAGCAAAGACAGCATTTTTTGTTCCTGTTTCTCTCCTGTCTTTAACTGACACTTTTGTCGAGAGCATACTTCCGAAGTGTTTTTTGCGTATGTATATGTGGTTGTTGTTGTTGTAACAGTTGGGAAGTTTCTCGTTGAAGTTGCAAGTGTGGACTTCCCATTGACTGGGGTTGGCAATCCGTGGACAGTGTACTGGACACTGCGTCGGTTCCGGGACGAAGACCCGATTGCCGTGAAACCGATGTATATGTGGTTGTGTGTTGCGCTAGCGTGTGTCTTTGTATAACGAGCGTACATACATAATACACACATACATACAGCCTTCCAAACGCACAAATCAAAAACAAAACAAAAACACTTTTCGCAGACACTTATTGTGTTCTGCTCATTTGCAGACAGTTGTTTAGTGAACGCTCGCACAAAACAGTAGCTGTCGGAGGTTGTCCGATGACCGAATCGTTTTTTTTTTGCTCAGCCGAAAACACGTAACAGAAAACACATGAGGTGCGAAGAAAAGTGTTCCGCTCAGTGAGAGACCGCTTGTGCTGCGTTTGTTTCTGTTTTTCACTGAGGCTGGTCGCATTGAAAAAGGTGTTAACAGCTTTTTGCGAGCTATGCTGTTTAGTAACTCTTGTCACTTTTGTACACGACTCTTGACACTATGATTCAGGGACTATTGGGCTGTTACTATTGCTTAGTGACTTTAATCTTGTGACTCTATTTGATTGGTTTTTATTCAGTGATTATTGTACTGTGAATCTTATTCAGCGACACCTCAACAGTCACTATTGTTCATTTAATCTCGTTACAATTGTTTAGTCAATCTGGTAAGTCTTGTTCAGCGACCTTTGACTTATTGCAACTTAGGCCCGATTTCTCAAAGGTTACGGTTGGCCAACCGCCGGTCAAATTTGTTCCTCCAGTTGACAAGCGGTCAAGTCATTTGGTTTTCTCAACAGCAGTTTCATCTTATATCGATAAATTCCTATCGCTGCATCAGGGTGACCAGACACGGTCCACAAATTAGGTATTTTTTTTAGGGATTTTTTTATGATATTGAATGCAGCTGGTAATATTTTTACGAACAATTTTTCAAGAGTGATGAATCAAAAGCAATAGCTGGGGACACTTGTTTACCTGCACGGCTTATCAAAATAACGCTGACTACACAGAAGTGAGCCGCAGTGATAAGGAAGTTGCCACATGCATAAGAAGTCAAGGCTTTAACTTTAACTCTGATCCTAGCATAAATTATTTTACATGTAGATTTTCTCAACCTGAATCATTGAACAAATTTGGCATCATCCAGATCAGTACTCTCTGTACTCTCTTGCATTGTTTATTCGTTGCTCTGTCCCTTCAAATTCCACTTCCATTGCGTGGAGTTGATAAATTCGTTTATTCATAAGCATTTAGTGGCAGCAAATAATTAAATAAACAAATCAAATGTTGGAGCCAGCTGTTTGTATAACGATAAAATATATTGATATTTCCATCGGCACTGAACTCGCGGTTAACTTAACCCAGTGCTCGAGCAGCGGCTAAGTCTGCGTCTCCAGTTGCGCCACACACAGCATGAGACGCGCAAGTTCGGTTAAACTGTCTGTCAAGTTGACTAACCGGACATTGAGAAATCGGGCCTTAGTGAATCTAGTTCAGCGACTTTTATTTTATGACTCTGGTTAAATGTCTCTTGTTCAGCGACCGTAGCAGTGACTCTTGGGCTTTAACTCTTGTTCAGCGATTCTTGCTTAGTATCATATGCTTAGTCTTGTATAGTAAATCTTATGCAGTGACTCCTTATTAGTAACATTCAGGGCTGCAAACCTGCTTTGTACCGAACCGGTTCGAACCCGGAATTCCGTCTTTTATTCTGCTATGTACCGAACCTTGAACCGATCCTTTTTAAGATAAAAGCTGAACCTGAACCTTTTCCGAGCCAAAAAGCTAGTTTCGGTTCAACAAAAATTATAGAGATGGATCAAATTTGACCTACAGCCTAGCGACTGTGTCTGTTTTGGGCGACTCAATCTTGTAATCGGCAGGAGCGCTCTATAAAAACGACCCAAAAACGACACAATTTCCACACGATTGGGTCGTTTTTTGGTCGAAAGGGATTTGTTGAATACATGGGACTAAATTGATTATAAAATAAATTTGCTTGTATTTTTATTTATATTGTGCAAAACATGGGCTGAACCAAGGGTCGAAACAAAAACTTGGTCCAAAAACCTTGAACCTTAAACATGGCTAAATTTTGGTTCGAACCAGCAATTCGCAATTCCTACCAAATTTGTTGGGTTTAGTTAACTCTAGTTAACTCTAGTTAAGTGACTCTTATTCAGTGACTATTTTTTAGTCACTCTTGTATAGAGAGTCTGGTTCAGTAACTCACGCTCGGTGACCTTCGGGTTATTTGGCCTTTGCTTAGGGAATCTTGTTTAGTGACTCATGTTCAGTAACCCATTTTCAGTGACGCTATGCTTATTGGCTTTAACATTGAGTAATGGTAACATAGGTTAGGAGGTTGGTATGGCTGAAATGGAAGAATCTCTTGTGTTCCCTTAAAGCAATCAATGTTCGTTGTGTCCTTTTATGGTAAACCAGGGGCGCCCATGCCCATTACGCATGACACGCTTGTGTTGTTGTTCTACGCAAAGGAATAGCCTGCGCGTATTCATTTTGCGCGCGCCATAAGCCAGCCAAAAGCAAAAACAAATCTTATGCGTGCTCTATGTTTTGTTGTTGGCGCGCTCTGACCTGCAACAACAACTTCATGTGTGTCTCTATTCTCCCTCTCCTATTTCTCTCGCAAACTCGAACACAACAACAAAATGCTTTTGCGTACGGCCGAACGCTTGCCGCACACACACACACAAAAACAAAAATCTGTTCTCTCTATCTCATTTTGTTGTTATTGCTTGAAATATATTTGGTGTATGTGTATTGGTTTTTACGCGCTGGTAAGCTCGTTCTGGGCACCCTTGTGGTAAACCCTTTAAATGAAAAGTTTTCTAACTTGTAGTTTTTGCAGTTTTTGAAAAGTTTTCTTTGATAACCCTTTTAAAGTTTGAGGTAAACTATATATGAGTCCTATTATTGTTGATTTTTTTCTTAAATTGATCGACTTCCGAAGTGTGGGACTTGGGTTTTTACACTCACTACAGCCCTATCCACCTACATTCCGATTTCTAGCGGTACCACCGTTAGGGATTACTTCTCCAGAGGAATGTCCAAGCCTGCTCTGGGATTCTTGCCTTTTATGAAGTGAATTATGCTGCCATTCAGCGCTTTGCAGATGTTGCAGTATTACTGTGGCCATATGGCTTACAGCTGAACAAAAAGCACCCATGTCCTGTCAGAAAATGCTTCAGATAGTAGTCGATATGACATGTCTTCTGTCCTGCCATTTTCTTAGGTATGGGCGACCGCTGGTCGACTCTGTCCAAAGCTTTGCCAATGCTGCAAGGTTGCTCTGCGCACTTCTAGTCGTTGGGAGGCTGCCAACTGGAGCATCGTCGATCGTCTCCTGATCTCTGAAGATCCCTGGTCCGCGAGATTCAGTGGGATGATGCCAGCTATCAACAATGTTGCATCATGGGAGACTATTTGCAATAAGCAGCTCACGCGCAGAGCGTGTGTAGAGGCCGTGCAGCTGTAGTATACCATCTGGTTCCACAGGCAGAACCTTGTGGTACTACTCATCTCACTGCATAGCGCACGGGTCCTTGGTCTGTCTCATATATGAGAATTTTATATTGACACTTATTATTGAAGGTATGCTTGGACTTCTGAACCATCTTGAGGTGCTACCAGACAGTACTTATTGGCACCTCCTAACCATCGTTGCCGTTCGATCGCTCGAATGGCTGTCTTATACGGTTTTCCCACAGCGTCTGTTGTAGATCGCCACTTCGGAATCTAAACTGCAGCAGCGTCGTCAATTCTTGTGAAGTCGTCTACCGGCTTAACCGGGCTTTGTTGTACTGCTTTAGTACTGCTTTGAAATTTCGTCATCGTCGGCAGTCAGAATTTCTCTGTAGGTGTTGTAATATCAATCAAACTTCTAAATATTTATACTCATTGTATAATGAAAAAAGAAATAACAAGGAATCAGTCCCGCAATCAACTGATGAATTAAATGAATCTAAAATTAAGTTTGCTTTAAAACATCGCTCTGGTGACCCTGCCTGATTAAGCGTATTCATAAGGTCATGGTGTATATCCGAAAAAGACGGAACAAGAATAGAGAGCAGCTCACAGCTTAAGAGCATCCGGAGCCGGCACTCATGCCAAATACTTTATGTCATCGAACTACCCGACTGGGATAACCTACCCCAAAGTAGAGCAAATGCTATCAACAACTACTCGAATGAATCTCAAGCTTGATGAGAGTATAAGGAACTAGGTCTGGAATGTACCGATCTTGTGTATCGATCTTGGAAACCGCAAACTAGCTTAGCTTATGAACGATGTTCAGTTAGTTAAGCCCTGTAACTACTTAACCAGTTGGTCTGGGAGCTTGAAATTCCCATATAATCTTACAAACTAGGCAAAGGGAATGCTTCAACTTCAGGCTTAGGTTTTAGCATCACATTCAACCGTAGACTTAAAAGACAAGTAAAGGGTAACTTTAAAGGGTAACTGCTACAAGACTCTTGTAGGTCCCCCTGTCCTCACAATGACTCACATTACCTTATTATATGGAAATTAAGCTTTACTACGTTTTTAGAACGTTAACTTGTTGTTCTCACCACATCCAACTACCATTCCAAGCCACACTAGCCAAACATTACCATAAAACTAGTTTCATTAACTTAACCAATTATTTTGCTCACTTGCACAGCGCCAGCCGTCGAAGCCCTCGAGCTACAACATCGCGACAAGCCCAGCGTTTTGATCACCTCACCCGGTTCGCCAGATCTTCACGTGACTGCCGCGGCAACTGGGTCGGGCAGTGGCCTGCGACAACGTGGCGTCTCGCAGCATACCTCACAGCAGCAGCACCACCACCAGCAGCAGCAGCACCAGCAGCGTCTGGGACCAAGTCACAGCAGTAGCCACAGTCACAGCAGTAGCGGCAGCAGCAGTACCAGCAGCTCCACACTCCAAGCCGCCGCCAACGCCGCCGCCTCGGGCGGTCTGCACGGTACAACGACGGCGGGCCACCATCATCATTGCCATCAGGCAGCGCCATCACCGCCATCGCACGCGCATAGCCATGGCCACCATGGCATGGGCACCACCACCACCCACCCCATACCGATCGAGGGTCGTTTGCAGCTGAAGCTGGGTTATGATCAGAATACGCTGCAGCTGATAGTGACTTTGGTCTGTGCCACGGGTCTCTCCTTGCGCCAGAGCGGTGCCGGGCGCAATCCCTATGCAAAAGTGAGTGAATTCAAAGTTTTCCATTTCGTTGACTAACTCACGCGTTCCACAGGTGTTCCTTCTGCCCGATCGTAGCCACAAATCCAAGCGGCGTACGAAAACGGTGGGCACCACCTGCGAACCACGCTGGGGTCAAACGTTTCTCTACTCGGGACTTAGACGCTGTGATCTGAATGGTCGACTGCTGGAGGTGAGGCATCATTTTCTCCATTAATGGATTGGCTCTAACATCTGGCCTACTCCAACAGGTGACGCTGTGGGACTATGTAAGGTATGGGGCCAACGACTTCATAGGCGAGGTGGTCATCGATCTGGCCCATCACATACTGGACGATGAGGCCGAATGGTATCAACTGCAACCGCATCAGGACACCTCCTATCTCGTATGTCTGGCTGGGTTTCGTTTCGTTTTTTAAGTTTGTTTGTTGCGTGTGGCGTTGAGTCCGTTTCCAGGTTGGGTTGAGCGAAGAACTTAACACTAGACTGGCTCTTGAGAAGAGCAGAAAACGTTGTTTTGTTTTTTTTTTTTTTTGGGTTCGTTTAAGCTAGTTGTAATGCCCCTCCGTCCCTACGCCCCGCAGCTAACTAAATTTGAGCCAAAATTGAATAACTCTGCATTGCCATATGTTTTCGTTTCGTTTGTCCTGCACCCCGCCAATGCCATATCCCCCCCAAAACACCACCGACACCACCACCACATCCACACCACAACTACAACTACAACAAACGCTCGTTCCATTCTCTCGACGCGCTAAATTTATGACAACAACAGTTACGTGACGAGGGCAGCGATGTGGACGGCCTGATACTGACACCGACAGATCATTTATCACCGCCGAGCACCATGTCGCGCCTTAGCGACTCGGACACCATGTCCGAGTGCGACATCGATGGAATGACGCCGGGGGCCAGCATCTCATCAATGGGCAGCTCGGCCAGTCCACCGCCCTTGCTAGAGGTAACCGCACACTCAGAATGAGATAACCAACAAACATCTACAACAACAACAGCCACCACAGCAACAACAGCAACAAAATTAAATAAAATATTTTATTTATGTATATAAAAACACAACAACTGACAGCCACCAAAAGGGAGGACACTTGCAGGGACACTTACATATCAGACAATCGCTGCTTGCCACTTTCTGTGGCACTTCAACACTGACACAAACACACACACACACACACAAAAACCAGGGCACTTAGTTGTATACTCTTCCAAAAGGGGACAGCCTGATGAAGCTACTTCGTCTCTTTTATGTACTTAGAAACGGTTTGGCTCGTAAAGGGACTGGGACGAGGTGTAGGAATCATTAAATGAACATAATCTTATTGCCAGTCAGAGCTCTTGCTGATCAAGAATATAAATACTTTATGGTTTCACAGATACTTCCTTCTATGCTTAAGAAACATCTTGACAATTTTGATTATACCCTCTGCAAGGGTGAAAAACAGTGGCCGGAAAAAAACACAATCACATTTTTGCATTGGTGTGTGTGAGAGCAGCGCATAAACTGATTCAATTGGCTCACAATTCGCTTCAGCTAAACAAGAGGCGAACACACAGCGCAGCGACGCTTGTGCAGCTCATACTGTGCGTGTACGACTGCGCTGCTTTTGAGAGTCTGCCTATGCCCAGTAGATAGCGACGTGCCGGCCTCTGGTGTAAAAGCATGTCTACTGAAGATGACAGAAGATTATTTGCTTGTCTCTAGTCGAGGATATTGCTCTATCAAACCGGTTCTAAACTAAGTAAACCGAAACAGACCACACCGAACCTCTGAACCGAACATAAAATTGCACAAGAAAGAAGCGGCAAAGTTAGAGACAAAAATGTGTGTAAATTTATGAAATCTTATAAGCGCTCTCAAATGTACTTGAATCGTTTTAAAGTTGTAGAGTTTTTCTAACTATCTGTCAGATTACAGTCGGGTGTCGGCATCAGTATTCCATCTTTCAATTCCCACTCTAACAATTAATCTTTTAGGAAGTTGCAGATTGAATTTACGCTGAACCTCGTTTCTATGCTGTTCCACCTGTTCTTCGCGATTTATTTACTCGCAGGCAAGGTTCTTACCATTTCTACTGCATTTCCGTTCAATTTGATATAAAAATATGAAAATCATATAAATGTTTGATGGCTCAATGCACGATAACTATGTGGAAGGCGGTGTATCAGTCCTTCTTCAGACTGCTTGATTGCCAAAGAATGTGTATATCAAGCAAGCACTTGTTTTCGCAAAACACTCATTAAAGTCTTAACTTTCATAGAACTTCAAGCGATACAACATCGAGTCCAAAGCATTCCAGAAAAGTAGAGAGCTTTCAACCAGTAGAATCGCAAAGCATACATGGTCAGCTCCTCAACTACAGACTTAGCTGTCGTTAGGGCCATAGCAGGACACTGGTTCGTCGATTCTCACAACTTCAGACTTTTTGTTTCTTACAATAACTTCAGTAGAAGTTGTCGAGACGAGAAAGAGTAGGTGGTAATAGCCGAGTGAACGTCTTTGATCTTGGTGAGACTAAGCCTAGACATATATCTGGTTTCTTCCAAGTCTGCTTATGTGGATAGATGTTTTGAATCTAATCTCGCATCTAGGTGGAATGGACAAGAAAGTGACCTGATGGCCTAAGTGTGCTAGCACCGATCTATCCTCACCTAAAGGAGTCCGTAATCATATGTTTTTCCAGCTTGTAAAGTTTGGTCCAGAATTTCCGAAACTATTTTGAGATATCTTCGCAAAATCAGCGATGGTTGAAGTTGTCCCACGCTAGGTCTATTCAGAACTGAATGTAGTTTAGTTTGAATATTGGAGAGTTCAAAAATACTTAAGAAATTGAGTAAGAACTGCCAACCTAGTAACGGTATTACTCGATGTCTCTAGCAAAAAGTTCCACGTTTTAGAGCGTCTGATTACCCAGTCGGACTTTGCGGAATGTGGTTTCCAAGAGAATGCCATTTTTCATACTTCTTTTTACGGGGAAAAGACACTACATAATTATTTTAGTATAAAAGAAGTTAAAAAATCTGTATGAAATGGTCACTACATTCTTTTTACATGCGCTTAGAAGGCAAAAAGTCACGTTTACATGAAACCGTGCCTTTTCTGGGTTGTGCTTTTGGCAGGCGTAACCAATAAGAATTCTTGTTCTTTCTTCAATAAAACCACATGCTAATATACGTTCTCAAAGGTGCATTTTTTTTTGGTTTTCACGCCTTAATAAAAGCGAATGAATTTTTTCAGTTTTGGGAACTACTTCTTCGGTGCAAAAGATTATGAAAGCTGTGCCTTTTTCATGGTGTCAAGTCCAACTGGGTAGTACCGGCGTAGACTCATTCACCCTGCTTTGCCAAAATCGATATACAAATAGTCTTACTTGGTGCCAGCGCTGTTTCACGTCCATGTTCGTTATGGCTAATGATTTGTAGCCGCTAGCCACGATTAATATGAGATGGTTTAGAGTTAGAGCGACGTTGTCTTCAGAGTTCAGGTCTCGAATTCATGACAAATTCTGCCTCCAATAATACGCTTGAAGGAGTAACCTGAAGAGATATTTTTTGCACAGTCTTTGTGGTGCATACAAGGCGCTCCCAGGCACCGCTCTTGGTGTGTCAAATCACTACTTAATGCCATCGAACTTTAAAGCAATTTTGTCGAAATCAATCTTTACGATCTCTTCTCGCACGGCCTTCTCGGTAGCTTTGAAATTAGTGAAATTGTATGAAAATCTTTCTCTCGGTGTTCCATGAAGTCGCATAAAGTTTTCTAGTCACATGTTGCATGAGCTTGTGACTAGTCTGTGTGCAATATCAAAGTGAACCGCACGCAAAGTAAGGCATACAACCACCCAGTCGGATTTGTCGGAACGTGGTTCCCAAAAGAATGCCTTCTGGCACACTACTTTTTACTATGAAGAATGCACTACCAATTTTTGCAGTATGATAGAAGGCATATAATCTGTATGAAAACTGATGCACGTTCCTTTTGGCAGTAGGTTAGAAGCGAAGAAGTCTGCACAACATGCAAACGTCCCTTCTAATGGCACGCATGCAGCACCCGTGCTTTTGGAAACCAATATAGGAAGTGAGGCCCAAACGATTGACGACCGTTCGTTTTTTCCAAACATGTTCTTTTTGTCGTATATTGAAGGGCTTGAAATCTTCATAGCATGCAAACGTACCTTCTAATGGCACGTATGCAGCATGAGGCAGAGACAGCCGAGCGTTTTTAAGAAGCTGAACCAACAACAACAACCCATGCAAACGTAGCTTCTAATAGAACAGTTCCTGCTGCGTTTCGCCCCTATACAAAAGCGAAAGGAAAATTGCAGGTTTTTGCAATTACTTAGTGGCAAAAGTGGTATACGGGATGTGCTCCTGGCATGCAGTCAAGTCCGACTGGGCAGTGCCACACATCTTTTTCGTAGAGTCTTCCTATGTTCGCAAAGGCACAAAATATTACATACAACGTTTATGCTATGAAAATCATGATTTCTTCAATTTGCAAAATCAAATTTGTTTCTGTTTATGCTGCTTTTATGAACGCACAAAAAGATCTGGCAACACCAGCGCAGCGTTGAGTTGACTGCGCCTCGACATTTCATGAATTGACCGGAAATTCATAGTCAACTTTCGTGAGTAGCCGAATTTTTGAAATGGTGTTTATGCTCGCACTCTCGGACCCATTTCATGAAATGATTTTGCAAAATGAGGATAGCAGAAACCTAGTAACAGTCGAGTAAAGGTGAGTGGATTTTCAAAAATTGCCCAGTCTTGTCCTGGAAATGGGCGCCATTTTCGGCAGTTTTGTAGTAGCTCCAGGCACTGCTTACGGAACTATACAAAATTCAACGCCGCGAATTACAGAAGAACCTTTTATATTTTTATACTCTGTACCAAAGGTACATAGAGAATAAGTTTGTGCAAAAGTATGTAACAGCCAGAAGGAAGCATCTCCGACCCCATAAAGTAAATATATTCATGATCAGCATCAACAGCCGAGTCGATATAGCCATGTCTGTCTGTCCGTATGAACGCACAGATCTCAGAGATGGTAAGAGATAGAGGTTTGACATGTATGGGACTTCTCTATCTGCAGGCAGATCAAGTTTTTTTCAATTTGGCACGCCCTCCGCCCCCGAATTTGAAAAAACAATTCCAAGTTTAAAGCTAGAAGGTTCGAACCTTTTGGACATATTCTAATCAAAATTATTTTCGTTTCCAAACGAATCATAAAGATCGGATCAACGGTTCTCGGATATGATCAAAGAGTGAATGCTGCCAGCGCGCCACTCATCAAAATTTTGTTCGTTGGACAGATTGACCGACTTTCTTCCTTGTTTTTATTACGGTTTCATAAGTCAAATATGATGATATTCCTCGTGATAGCTGCTTACTTGCAAGAACGCTAGATTTCAGCCCAGACCGCTTATTCTAGAGCTGTAAGATTGGGCTAGTTAGCATAGATTACTTAGTATCGAGTACTTAGATTCGAGTACAGAGAATTGAATACTGAGAATCGTGTAGTTAGTGTTGAGCATTTAGTATCGAGTACTTAGAATAGAGTACTAAGTTTCGAATACTGAGCATCGAGTACTTGGTATTGTGTACTAAGTGTCGAGAATTGAGTACTGAGTATCGAATACTGAGTATTGAGTATCGAGTACTAAGCTTCGAGGACATAGCATCGAGTACTTAACATCGAGTACTTAACATCGAGTACTTAGTATCGAGCTTTCAGTATCAAGTACTAAGTTTCGATTACTAAGTGTCGAATACCTAGTATCAAGTACGGAGAATTTAGTACTGAGTATCGAGTACTAAGCATCGAGAACGTAGCATCGAGTACTTAACATCGAATACTTAGTATCGAGTTTTTAGTATCAAGTACTTAGTATCGATTACTGAGTGTCGAATACTTACTATTAAGTACTTTGTATCAAGTACTGCGGAACGAGTACTAAGTAACGAGTACTTAGCTGTCGGTACTTAGTATCGAGGACTGAGTAAAGTGAAAAGAGTACCGAGTCTTGAGTCAGAATGTGAGAGGCAGAGCTTATGGTATGTAATATGTTTCACATCAAAGCCTTGTGATTGTTAGCCACTCTCACACCATTTTTTTTTAGTCCAAAATATAAGAAAAGTACCCGATCATTTTCAAATGTGATTTTTCAATGTTGAAAATTCCGGCACCAGAGCGGCATATTCTTGAAAGTTTCGGGGAAAACTATATATAATGCGCTTAACTTGAAAATCGGATTACAAGGAATAGACGTAATAATTTGTGATATATTATTTCCATGTTGAAAAATCATACCCGAAGGAGAATGCACGGAAATTTTAAACGGTAAAAACTATTTTCCATCCGAATAACTTGAAACTCGGTTTTTAAGTATTGCATACGAAATAATTTGTGAAGTGACTTTGCGACGTGGAAAATCCACCACTAGGTTAGGACAATTGCAGTAAAATTTTCTATGGTAATAACTTTTGATATCCTATTAGCTTGAAAAGAATAGTTCGATAAATGAAGTTCCGGTATTTAAAATTTCCATCGTGTGGGAAAAGTCCGAATAATTGTGTTGCACCAGCAGCCAAGAGTTCTGTGATCTGTTAAGCTATAAGTTTGCAAAACATTGAAATATCATTTTTTCATAATCTAAGGGGGAAAATTTCGATGGCAAGTAGATGGTTTTTAAAAAATTAGGTAAGTTTTTATGTGTAATTTTTTTTCATGAGGGGTGGCACGAAAGGGGGGGGGTTGGGACAAAAAAGAAAAGGGGGAAAAATTTAAAAGGATGAAAGTTAGGGAAATAGCGGTTTGTCGTGCGGCAACGGTCCGGTTTCGAACGTCACAGCGGTTTCGAGATAACGCGTTTAAGTTCAGTATCTTTGGGTTTAAGGCTATAATGATTTAGAATTTAGTTGATTGTATGTCAGTATAATATAATAAGGTATAAGTAAATTTAGTTGATTGTATGTCAGTATACACAGTATACCCATACAGCCCTTCAAGCAATTCAATCTAATAATACCCCTGGATGAGTATACAAACTAAGCAGCGTTAGAGTTAATATTTTGCTTACACTTTCTATTTGATTTCTTCGATTTCTGTTGTGATTTTTTTCTCTCAATCTGTGTGTGTCTGCGTTTTTCTAAATGTATCTTCACATTTGACACGCAATATAACATCTTCAGCAGCATTACCATAACTCTGCCACCCATTCAGCACCCTGGTCACTTATCATTTGCTCAACATGCCACAAGACATCATTGCTGTTCCTGTTCCTGTCAGTTACTTTGCATGCCATTCAGATCCAAGATCCAAGAAATTGCAATCTAAAAACACTTCCCCATATACAGAGTTTTTCTTTTTCTTTTTGTTCTATTCTAATTTCCAACTAATTGGTGTCGTTATTTCGTTCTAAGTGTGTTAAATTTTTCTCTCTATCTCTAAACTCAATCTACGCTCTACTAACTCTACTACTTAAACGCAAAAGAAAACCACGAACGCGTATCTTCTTTCAGCTAAAAATAAGATGAAACTTAATACAAACTAAGAATTAAGTCTACTAACTTAAGATTTACCAGTGTAAACTTAAAAATTTTGAGAACACATACCAGTCTCGTCTCGAAAATGTTAAACGTCAAATCCCGCCGCACTTTGCACCAAAGCTTAAGCTAAATCTCAATATCGCTTTTGCATGCTTCTGCCGTAGATACATCTCTCCCAGTGCTTCATGTTGTAGCCTTGACATGCAATTTTCTTATGATTTCCTTACCACTTAACTCAACTCTTTCCACTCACACAGCGACACTTTCACAGACACACAAACACAATGTAAGCAGTAAATGAACTAACTTAACTGTAATACTATTTGATATCGCCTAACCCGCCTTTGATTTACTATCTCTCATTTTGTTCATATGTGACAATTTTTCCCTCTTTTTCTCTTGCTCTTTTTTAACTCTCTCACTGGCCGTAAACTTGTGTCTTTCTGTCCTAAATCCAACTATCGTCCCCAATATCCTCCAATACCAACTATACCACCCACTCACAAAATTCAGCTCGATCTAAACGAGCGTCGATCCAGACGTGACATGTCACCCCAGGGCCGCAAACGGGTGGCCGGAATGGTGGCCCGTGATTATCGCACTGTATCTGGCATTGGACAAAGTTATCACAATCAGGTTTGCACCCACCATAAGCTAAATTAACGAACAAAAGTCAAAATTCTATAAAGAAAAAAAATTTATACAAAACAGAACAGACTGCCACCAGGTACACTAGATAGGAAAAAACTAAGCAAATTGTTTAAAAATAAATCTTTTAAAGTTTAGCATCAACTTTAGGCCATATCCCCATAAACAAAATTATACGTCTCTCAAGCAGGGCTGTTTGAAAGGTTCAGTTTAAAGGAAATCCGTTGAAGTGAAATAATTTCTGACTCAGATATGATATGAGGTATGATCTGTAAAATTGCTTTAGAAATTAGAGCATAGAGTTCAAGTTGTAACTTGCTTGAAGTTTCCCAATGTTTTTCGTTTAGTTCGTAATATTAGAAATCCCATGTTGAAATGTTGGGGCTAAGATCTCTAAACGATGCAAGCACTTTCATAGTCGTGATGTAAAGCTCTTTCAATGACTTGGCTTTTTCATTTACATTTTACAATATACATAGGTCGCTCCGGAATGTACCAGAATAACCTGTCTCCACTGCGGCGATTGTCTTGAATTGTCACATTTTTCGTAGTTGAGTTTTCGTAGTAGCTCCATGCGATTGATCATGTCGTGGCACTAAGACCATTCCATTTTTGCTACCATCAAATTACGGGATGCTTTTCCACTGCTCAAAACGATTTCGCTATATTCGTACTCTACTTGTAAAACCATCTAAAGTTTGACCAGGCGAACAACTTTTCGAATGTTCCCAATCTGTTTACCCATCTTACCAAGTTTACCAACGCTCTTAATCTGGCACTCATTCAAAGCCCTTAAAGATCTTCTTCTTTTGCCGATATGTACTTAAAGGTCTCGCTCCCTGCTATTCATTCCCGTCAGTCGCGTCAGTTTTGTGCTAGCTGGCATCAGTTGTTCACACCAAGCTAGGTAACGTCTTGCTGCACCTGGTCTTTCCATGTCCGTGTCGGTCGTCCCTTACTGCCTTTTCTCCCGAATTCTTTTTCGTGCTGTTTTTAGACCTCTTTTACTGGAGCTTGTTCATGCGAACGGGTTACATGTCCTATTCAGCGCAGTTGCTGTTGTTTTATGCGCTTTACTAGATTTGTTTCCCCATAGAACTACTACAGTTCGTGGTTCATTCGGAAACGAAATTCATCGCCAACTTTTAGAGGTCCATAAATCCTCCGATGCACTTTTCTCTCCAACACGCCAATCGGCGCCTCATTCATCCTTCTGCGTTCTATTGCAGGACTAGTATGATAAGCATTACAAATGCGTTATTTGCAGTTTTCGTTGAAGGCCTCCGCTTTTGATTTTCCTACTGAGCACGTAGTAACATCGATTTGCTCGACTAATTCTTCTCCGGATTTTCACACTATTGTTGCTAACGCTGGTTATCATCGTTCCGAGGCATACAAAATCCTTAATAACCTTAAAGTTGTAGCCTTTCACTGCAACAGATCGACCAAGATATACTTAGGCTCTCTGCGCGTTTATACTAGTTTCTTTGTCTAGTCCTCATTTACTGCTTCTAAATCTCTGAAAACGCCCTAGTTATCACTCGTTCATGTGTGCCGATAATATCAATATGGTCGTCATATGCCAGTAGTAATATATATATCAGAGATATGTTGTCATTTGGGCACTGGGGCAGTATAAACTCCATTAGATGTCGCACGATAAGGTGTCTCCCTACATAAAACGTCGAATGGTTTCAAATGGCTTGGAAAGGTTATTTCTTATTTATGGTTTTATGTTGTGTGCTCGTTCTCTTAGTTGCTGGTGTCCAGTGAGCTCTGAGTCAACGGTTATAATCAAGTGTTTCTGTGTTCGTCGCAATATTTATTTTATTGGACTTAGGCCACACTGATAAGGACCAATCATTTCGTTCATAAGCGGCGGACAAAACCTTATATGCAATGGGCAAGAGACTGATCCCACAGTAGTTGGCGCAAACTGCAGGGTTTCCTATTTAAAAAATTGGTCAAAGTACACTCAGATTCCAGTCTTTGGGAGGTTGCTTTGTTGGTTGGTGCACACACTTTACAAAATCCGCACCACCAGCCTTGAACAATTCAGCAGTTAGCTTACACAGTGCAACTCATAAATTGATTACGCCTTCGGACCCCGATATTTTTAATGTACATACCGAAACTTAAAAAATCCCCAAAGTACTTGGCCCCATCATATCGTAAAGGTACTAATTGTAATTTGAAAAATAACCAGTGTCCAAACATTGATAATTTTTGTTTATTTTGGGGCCATATAGTGCCCAAAAGTGAACATAGAACACGATTTTCTCCGGAATTTAGCTTGCTTATACCCGTTATTTCGATGAAGTTGATCCAAGCGCTGAACTCTATACGCCAAATACAGTGTGCGGCAATCGTTACGCCCACTTTTTGGATTGGTATCATCGACTAGGCAAAAAAATTAGTTGCATGAAGTCCCTGCTCGGGCGCCATCTGTAAGGTAGAGTCTAAGGTTGAGGTATAACTCAGTCTGGCCAAGGCCACTTACAGCAAAATTTATAAGTGCTGGGACTAACAAGGACTAAATGGGATCGTGCTCAATTCAGGTGGGGGTCTGAGTCACGTCGAGAAACTGCGTGTAGGAAAAGAAAACTTTGTGGGTATGGGGCAGGGTATCTGTGGCCGGGGCCAATGGATGAAAAACCGCACCAGAGGTTTGTCATTTACAGCCGGAACAATGGGCCAACGAGGCAAGAAACTATCTGGCAGCAAGCACGGTGTGGAGAAAAGACTTAAATGGGCACGTCGAATCCAAGCGCTACGCATGCATTAAATAGGCTATCGCTGAAATGCACAAAATATACTTCCAGTTTCAATGCCTGATGGTGTCGGGAAATTCAGATTTCTGTGCGTCTACTGCTGCCCGGTGAGCTGGCGAAGCAAGCCGTCAGTGAGGTAACCAAGGCTGTCACCAAGTACACCAGCTCGAAGTAAATTTCGCTATAGCCGCATCCTCAATCAACCGGATAGTATGTACACATGGACAGTCAACACTGCTCTTAACGATAAAATCGATTTTCAAGATGTCGATTACGTGCCTGATATTGAAAATGAAAGACCGAAACCGCTAAACGCAAAATGAAATGGACTACCTTGTGGCTGTATATAAAATATCTATTTCAGAGTACCGAAATGGTTTGAAGGGGAAACCGTATGAAGTAGGCATGTATTAGAGAGTTGTTTATATTATTGTTTGGGATAATTTCGCTGAAGAAAGATTTGCTAAATTACCTTGAGTTTAGCCGGTTCTGCCAAAAACATGAAAAGTGGTAATTTTTTCGACTTTTTTCAAATTTTGAAGCACTAGATGACATTTTTTTGGGTCAGACGATTGAGGTATTTTTTTCTTTTTGTATATATTTATAACATTGCCTTTTCCAAAGATATAAAAACAAAATTCCAAGCGGTTTATGATGTATGGACTTCATAAAAAGGGTTCTTTTTTCAAAATTTCAGGTTGGGGTGAAAAATGGTGGGTATCAAAAAAGTACATTTACGATGTGAAGGGGCCAAGTCCTTTGGGGATTTGTTAGGTTTCCGTATGTACTTCAAAAGTATCGGGGTCCAAAGGCGTAACCAGAAAATGACCTTAAACAAGTTGCACAGTGTTATCAGCGGCAGCTGCTTTGTTATTTTTTAGCCTTCATGAAGGTCCGGTGGATCTATCTCAATATCATCGATTGATACTTCTCCTGAGGCGGCATCGTCTTTGTCATCGCCTTCCAGCAATTTTGAGATATAGATTCTCCGTTTTCTAGTGCCACTTGCGGATCTGTAACCAGGTTTCCCTGTTCGTCCTTAAAACCCTTCGGTTAGTTGCCTAATCTCTTGGTAGAATTATCGAGTCTCACTCACGTCGAAATGCATCTTGATTTCCTCACGCAAGCGCCTTTCCTGCTCAGTCATTTTCCTTCTGAAAAGAAGCTTTTTCTCACTCCCTTTCTCCAGGTATCGCTCTTTAACAGCCTGAGCTGCTCCCGACTGCAGAGTTCTTGTGTGGGTAGCCTCTTTCTCTGCAGTAGGGTGGCGGCACCCCTCATCGTACCATGACTGCTATCGGGGGTACTCGTGTTATCCGATTGCTACTTTTCGATATTCAGCTTTCCACGTGTACTAGAGCGAGTGGCATATGGCACACTGAGCCGCGTGCGTACTTTGACTTTTGTTCCAAGTCTTTTTAAGCTCTTGGATCGCACGTAAGTCTAGATCACTCGATGAATTCCTTCCGTCTATCTCCACTGTATAGGACGTGGATAGCAATCTGGAATTACGTTAATTGATCAGGGGTCGCCTAAGCCGCCTTATGAATGTCTCGATGTTCAAATCTGGTACTATTAATGACCATGTTCTTGCCCGCAGCGAAATCTATCAGCCTTTCTCCATTACTGGAAGTTGATTTGTAAAGTCTGAATCTGCCGTTGGTCGGACACGATCTTAATGTAGTGATCGGGGCAGCGATCTTACAAACATTCCAGGCGCTCACAGAATTTGTTATCAATATTATGATAATGAAGCAATAGAAAGTTTAGACCAAAAGTAAAATCAACGAAAGTAGGATATAAAATATAGTCCTAGGGTTCATGAGTTGTCCCTGGCACAAGTTAATCCCAATCGCAACTTCTTAAACAGATCTCTTGCTGTGACTTTTTTTGGTTTGGTCGCCCAGCAAGGTTACATTTAGAATCGACCAGTGGGTTCTTCCTACTACTCAACGTACTCTGCTATTTTGCCTGGAGTTAGCACTGCTTAGTGCCGCTTGAGCCTCTTAAGCATACAGTACATTGTACGTCAAAGTACAGACTAAAGAATTAGTTTTTAACATAACCTTTTACTGCTTCTTTGAAGTACTTTTGAACAGCCCTCTCAATAGACAGTTCCTATGTACAGCTCTTATCCGTAATAGCTCAGCCAGCTAGCTAGCGAGTCCAATTTACTGCACTTTCGAATTCAGATAATTTGCCAATGTTTAACTTAACTTAATTTACTCCAAAGTCATGTTGTGGCTTGAATGTGTTCTATATTGATTCATTGATTTCGTTCCAAAACTATTTATGCCTCCATCTACTAACTATTACTACTTACTACTCGTAACTCGTACTATATATTCATGTTAATGTTCCAGTAGAAGTTGCAGCCACATAAAACCCAAGTACATACACACAAGCACCGCACACACACTCACACACACACACACACACGTGTCTAGCCTTTAAGATCGAGTCCCAGGTTCAGCTAGTTTATGTACCAGCTTAACTCACCCATTACTTTTCACTTCCTGTAACTATTAAGGTCTCTGGCACGGGCTACTATCGACGTGGTAATGGTGTGGGTCCCGCTATTGGACCCGGTGGTATGAGCCTAAGTCAACGCAGTCACTCGGCAGCACCCAGTGAGAGCTACCACAGCGCAGCGGTAGGAGTAGGAGGAGTGCCCATTCCCCCAGGTACAGGCTACGGCTATAGAAGCAGTAGTCCGCGTCGAGGCTCGCTTTCGCCACCGGACGATCGCTATATAGACTATCCAGTGCTTCCAGTACATCATACCAGTGGTCCAGCGGCAGCAGCAGCAGCGGCGGCGGCGGCACCACAATCGCAAAGATTTCAGTCGCGTTCGGCCACGGCCACGCCCACAGGTTCGCCCAAGAAGAGACAACTGCCACAGGTGAGTTAAAGTGAGTTATAACCAAAGACTTTTATCAAGACTCCGATTCGAACCACCCAGGTACCGCAGACCTCACGCAGCGCCATGTTGCGCGATCGACTGGGTCAGGACTTTGACGAGAGACTGGCCTCTGGCAGCCGTTTTGGCCGCCATCGTACAAGGCAACCCCATCATCAGGCCACCTATCGCAGCACTGGCATGGGCGGCTGGGAGCGTCACTATACGGGGCTCTCCGATAGCGATCTGCATGCCATGGACACGCGCATGCGTCCGCGTCACTCGCTGTCGCCGGACAAAGATTTCATGGGCGAGTTTGGTGACTCGGACATGGAGTCGGTGGTCAGTGTGACATCCAGCGCCTTCTCTACGCAGTCGGAACGACCGCGCACTTCGCGTGGACTCAGGTGAGTGAGAAAAAAGCGAGCAGGAAATGTTGCCACAAATGCAAAAGCTGCCCCAAAATTAAGCTGAAATTTCGGAGAAAATCAAATTTAATCAGAATTAGATCAAAGCGTGCTTACCGCCTAGCACACACACACACACGTACACACACACACAGACACACACAAGAGACCACACCCAATTTGAAGTTAGACCGTCTCACAGCCAAAGCGACCAACCATAAAGTTTCTTTTTTGCATTTACTTTTTGCTGGCCAAAACACAAAATAAACTAAATTCGTAATTTGCCCCACACCAACTTAAAAAACGACCTCGGACGTACGATTCTTCATGCCACACGCTGAGCCGCTGCTTGTTCACTTCTCATTCGACACTTGTGAACACCCCTGAATGCATGCCGAAATTTCTAAAACTCCCCTCCACACTCCCGCCCGCCCGTGTATATCGAAATAACCGTTAGCTTCCCACGCAACTGGCGCAGCTTCTTGGGCGGAGCCAGCGGAGCTGTGACCGGCCTACGCCTGCACCATCCCGCCGAACCGAATCGCGCCAATACCATCGAGGTGGACGACTGCGACTATCTGCCCTCCATGCTGCTGCTGGAGCAGCTGCAGCAGCTGGCTACATCGCCTCCAAGCAGCATACTCGTCACCGACTCGGCCAGCGGCCAGCTGGTCGAGCAGTTCTACGTGGAGCCGGCCTGTGCGGCCGAGGAGACGCCAGAAACACACAATCCTCATCTGCATTTGCATACGCATTCCGCCTATTTGTCGCCGCCTCATTACCCCCCAACCACCACCAACCCCCAACCATACTTAACCCCCAACGGACGTCCAAATCTGCCCGCCCCCGCCTCCGCTGCCTATGCCGTGCCGCTGCCCAGCTACGAGCAATTCATGAATCTCTTTCGCAGCTCCTCCTCCTCGCCCATGCCACCCGTCCATGCCCATGCCCACACGGTGTCCTCGTCGCCCTCGTCGTATGTGGGCTATGTGCGTGACCATCTGGACAAGAGCTGCAGCCACTGCCAGAACGGCAGTCAGCCCGTGGTTCTGTCCACCAACACCGCCCTGGCCACGCCCGGACTGGCCATTGGCGCCTGCTCGGACCCCTGCTGTCTGGCCGATGCCCATCCGCATCCCCAGCATCAGCCCATTGCCTATCCCTACAGTGCCGAGCAGCTGTTGCGTCGTCCCTCGCTCTCCATGTACCAGCCGAGCACCTCGGAGCCCTCGCTGCCCACCATGGATCCGGCCATGTGTGGCGAGTGTGTGGATCAGCATTTTCTGGGCGGGCATACGGGACCACAGGTGAATTTGGGTTCGGTGCCCACCTACCATGTGCATACGCCCACGCCCACGGCTCATCGTCGGGCCCAGGGGAAGATGACGAACCCCTCACTGCCCACGCAATCCGTGCTCCGTTTGTCGCGTCAGCTAAGCGAAGATGCTTTGGTCTCGGCGGTACCCATAGCCGAGGCCACCGCCCGGGCACAACCCACTTCCATACTGAAAAAGCCCAAGCTCGAGCGACGACGCATGTTTCACGAGGGTCAATCCCGCTCGCTGGACTACGATGATCTGCACACCAAGAGTTGGGGTCGCCGACGCATACGCTATGAGGATGAGGTGATGCCCCGTAGCTTTGGCTCCGAGACCAACATACGGCAGTCCTACATGGGTGCCCAAGTGGATGCCCACAATCCGTTGAGTCACTCGCATTTCCTGGTCACCGATGACAAGATAGTGACCATTACCTATGACTCGGATGTGGGCTGGACGCGCCGCGGTGTGGCTCCGTCTCATTTCAGGGGACCGCACCGGCATCACATGTCGCTGGATTTGCAGCGAACCAATCAGCAGAAGCTCTATGGTCCGGCGGCGCCTTATCTAAAGCGTCGACGTAATCTGCCCCATCCACCAAGTGCCCAGAATGCTCACAACTTCTCACCCATGGAGCTGGCTGCGGATTTCGGCAATGTCGGAACGGGAGTTGGAGTCGGGGGCGGGACAACATACACAAACAATCCACACAACAGCAACAACAACAACAACAACACCACCAACAACCACCCCCACCACCACCTCCACCACCTTAGTAGCCAACAAGCGAGTAGTGTTAGTGTTAGTAGTCATAGTCACCAACAACAACAACAACAACAACAACAAAAAGGGAAAGAAGGCGGAACGCTGGCATCGGAACAACTGACGAAATCTAGTAGTGGGAGTGGCGGTGGCGGTGGTTCATTGCCAGCTGCTGCATCCGCTGCTGGTCATGTCGTCGTCGCTGGTAATAATGCTAATAATGCTTCTTCTTCCTCTTTTGCAAATCCCCCACAACAACAACAACAACAACTACATCATGGTGTCATGGCAACCACCACGACCAATGCATCATCAACACCCAATCAACAACGTCTCCCCACATCATCAACAACTACAACAACACCACACAACACCAACAACCAAAACGTGACGCCACATGACGCAACCACCACAAATCCCACACCACCACAAACATGCACAAATCTCATCACAAATACAACCACAACAACAACAACCACATCGTCGAATGCAACGAATGCGGCGTCTACGACGACAACTGCAACTATAACAACCGCAACAACAACAACAACAACTGCTACAACAACTGCCACAACAACAACAACCACAACCAACAACAATGAACCAAACGCAACAACCACAAATGCCGATGCGGATGCGGATGCTCCGCTTGATGTCATCGATTGGGATGCCATTGATGCCATGTTGGACGATGACTTTAGCGAATACGACAAAGAGAAGAATAGCACCGAGGAGGCAGGTGCTGGTGGTGCCAAATCTACCGAAGGTGGTGCCGAGGGTGAAGAGAAAGCGGGTAAGTAAGCAAGTCGCTTTATATTTTAATTGCTTAATATTAACCTTGGTTGAAGGAGCATTACCTTACACAAATATTTCGTGGATCCTCTGAGGATGCGAGGGATACGTCTTATGAAAAAGATATTTGGCCAGGTTCCATTCTTCGACCAAGGCCGGAAATGTTTCCAAAACCGCTCAATGCCTTTCGGTATTACTTAGCCGAGGGAATGCTCTTAGGTTCATCTAGAATTCTCACCTTTTTATTGAACTGCGCTCACATTTGGCGCGACGTAGTTTTTGGTAAACTTTTGTGGCTATCTTGCTTACTGCAGACCAATTCTCTACCTAGTCAAGCCTGATGCTTTCCAGTTTACATGCGGTTGGTGTCCTCCCACACACTCCTGCTTATCTCATTTCCTTCTTCATTGCGTCCAGGGTAACCCCCTGCCAGTCTGTACAGGTTGTGTCGTCCTCGTGCTTATACCTTCAAAGGTAATGCTTTAAGCACCCGTGTCCTGTCAGCAGTTGCGTCAAGTAGTAATTCCACTGTCCATGTCGTCTGTTTAGCCATATGGCCATGTTCGGAATAAGGCGTCGCGTCCAACGTCCGTTTGTGCTTTGGTTCCACCTTTCCTGTCACAGTTCCAGTGTCGCTGATCTTTGCGCCTCCCAGTTGTGATGTTCTCCGGCCGCAGCCGAAATTCTCGTCTCCTTCGCCAGTAGGTCGATAGGAATCATGCCCGCTACAGCAAGTGCTGCCTCATGGGACAACGTGCGATATACAGAAGACACTCTCAGCGCGCATTGAATGGCACCTGCCCCCACTGGTGCTGCATATTGCACGATCGATGTGTCCACACTAGCAAGAAGCCTTCTCGTACTCTGCCTGGGTCCTTGGGTGGTAGCCATGATGCGAGCTAGTGCCACGCTCGCAGTAGCGGCCTTTTTGCGCATGTGCGAGCTATACGAGAGCTGCCTGTCTATCATCACGTCCAAGTATTTGAGGAATGGGCTTGAATGTATTATGGCATTTCCTACAAATATGAAGTTTGTTTCAACTGGCTTCCTGCTTCCGTCGTTGTCTTTGCTAGTCTGAATCCATTTTGTGTCATCCACTTATACACTATTCTAGTGGCCTCGTTAGCTGCTATTTGGACTTCAGTTATGTGCTTAGCCTCCATTATCTATGCCACATCATCTGCGAGTCTCACGGAGGTGCAGCTATTGAGCAGCTGCATTCGGAGGACGCCGTCGTATGCCACCTTTCACAAAAGGGTGGCCCGGTACTGTGCCTTGAGGGACTTCTCCTGTGATTCGATTTTGCAGCACTATGTTGGAAAAGTAACTTTTCGTGATTTCCAGGAGGTATCTGGGTACTTCGATGCGGCGGAGGGCTCCTTCAATGTTCGGCCATTTTACCGAATTAAAGGCGTTTTGTACGTCCAGCGCTATCACTATGTACACAGAAAAAAAATGGCGAGATAAAATCAAACTCAAAAAGATTGATTTAATCTCGACCTTCGGATTGAAATTTCAAGCTCGAGTCGTTCTAGATCGAGCTTGATAAAAGTTTGAAAGGCTTGAAACAATCCTAAAAAACGTGTATTAATCCGAAAAGGCTAATGTCAATCTCGAATCCGTACTTGAAAGTCAAATAATCCTGACTCGAGATTGAAGTTAGTACGGATGTCCCATGTCAAAGCGAAAGAGCGAAATTAACGGAGAAAATCTCTCTCACCAGTACTATAAGGCCAAATGGGTACATACCAGAGCTCGCAAAAAACTCTCAACACTTTCAACGTGTCGGCAAAAAAACAGTTTGGTTACGGACACAATGAAAACAGGGAGCGAAAGACAGTTTCCGTTCTGTTTTTGTTCAATTCTGTTGCGCTCAGAGCAAAGACCTTTTTTTCGTTCCTGTTTCTCTCATGTCTTCCACTGACACTTTTGCCGAGAGCAAACTTCCAAACTGTTTTTTGCGTATGTATGCGTGACTGTGTGTTGCGCTAGCGTGTGTCTTTTTAACACTCTAGTACCTGTGGACCAACGCTGTATCAACGTTCCGTCGACGATTTTGTGACTGTCGTCGATCCACCCTTATACCCCCTAACAATGTGTTCGTCTGACGTATTTTGCAAGGCGATGTCCACTCAATACGTAACGTAACACGGTCGACGCAATTGCAGGAACCCATGGCACGCTCGATAGACGAAATGCCATGCGGAGAAGCGGCATAAGCCTCAATCGTTGTCGTCACGACGCATTACCGACAAAGAGCAACGAAAAACTGGTTGACGAAGTAGACTTTTGTGTCATGTGTCGATTTTGCGACGTATTCAATTCCCAAACTTTCATACATGCGGAGAGGACAGCTGAAGTCTATTAAAGATAGAACCGGGGGTATCAAAGAATAATGACGGGAAAGAACTTGCTGGTCTCAAAATCAAAAAGGTCATTCAATTAGTCGTATTAGACTCTTGTGAGAAGCTCATTTAGGGGTAACAGAAAGTTTAAAAGTGGCAAGTGACCGACAAATACCCTGCTTTAATTCGTGTGCTTTCATTCATTTTCTGCACAAACGAATACATGCACACACACACACGCACACATAAACACACAAGCTGACACGCTCTAGCTGACAATGACTTCATAATCATAATGGCTACAGGGTATAATAAAGAGATAACGTCAATCTCAGTCACTTATGAAGGAATCCTCTTTGGGATTGTGTGCAGTTCGAATATTGAGGTCAATTTAATATCGTGCCAGCTTGCACCAAGCCGATTTCTCGATCAGATCAAGTACGAATTTCAAGCATAAGTAAATCTCGGTCATTTTTGAATCAATTCTTTTTCGGACTGAGCGTAGTTTGAATATCAAGCTCAATGTGATCTCGGCCAAGCTTTCAATAAGCCGATTTTATTTTAAATAAAGTACGAATATCGAGCTTTAATCAACAGCGGGCCTTCTTGATTTGATCCTACTAAGGGGTCAAGTCGAGTTCGTATAACAAGCTTAAATCAGTCCCATGTATTTAAAAGTCGGGATCAAATCAAGAATTCCGGGATTGAAAAATTCGAAATCAAGTCAATCCTCTTCGTATTTGGAATGAGAAAGTCCGGGATTGACCGACTTCTGACATTGTTTGGGATTGATTTAATCCCAAATATCTCGGATTCTTTTTTCTGTGTAGTACTTATGTGTTTCCGTATACTTCTTTGATTAGCTGCCGAAAGCATAGGACTCCTTAAATTAGTGATTTTGGCGTCCCAGAATGCTCATTCAGATTCCATTTTCACTCCTGTTTCGAAGCGCTCCGAAAACGCTTTTTCGATTAGCTGCTTTGGGAGTCCCTTTTAATTCCTGCTGGGCGGTAATTTTATGCTACGAGTGTGCTTTGGCACAAACTGGCAGGCTGTCAGTTGATCACCTTACGGAGGCAGTGCCAGTTGTCAGCTGTCATATAAATTCAGAGACATCTGTCATAACTTCCAAGCACTCTTCTTCATTGCACAGGCAAGTATAGTATGATAAATACATCGTAGGGAAGCGCACCTGAGTGACTAATGAATTTAGTTACGAACCCAATCGTACCGCTTGTGCGTTGCACCTGGCAGGCTCCTCTCCTTTGTTACAAGCGAAAAGTGTGGACCAGATGTCAGTTTCTTCGCACCTTTAGTAGGTTGTGTCCATTTTGTTCATTTAATGATTCGTCAGTTTCGATTAAATGGCTTAAAACATGTTTTATGCTCTTTCTAATTTCTTCGTTATTGGTCAATCATATTATGGTATGATTTTCCACTTGATTAGAAGAGAAATTGGTTAACATTGCTCCAATTTTTTACTCCTTTTGTTCATTTTTTCCGATTTTATGATTCTTTAGACACGGAAAAATGGTTTAAAATAACTATAAACATTATTATATTAAAACCATGAAATCATTATTGCATGAAACTAAAATCTGAAGTTACCAATTTCTCATTAGCAGAGTGTTTAAAGTATCTCTTTTTTTCCCCAACCAAACACACAGATGGCAGTCTCTCTGATACGACCACGGATCGCAAAAAAGGCGGCACCATCGACCAGGAACGCTCCCCGAAAAGCGGCAGCGGCATGGGAAAGAAATCCAACTCCACCTCACAATTGAGCGCAACAGGTGGGACTATTTTTGTACCTTTTCTGTATGCCGTTTCGTTTTGCAGTTCTCAGTTCAGTTGCCTTGTTGACTATCAGAATATCAGATTATCATCCTAGTGATCGATTCACTTGCTAGTCGGATGGATTGCGTCTTTGATTTCTCACTTACATTTTGTCATGCTTACATTTTTTGCGTTTCCTAACCATTAAAACTTAAACATTTAGGCTAACCCAGTTAACTAACCAAAAAAAAAAAAAAACATTACTAAAACCGAACAACACATACTTAAATCAAAGGTCGTAAAAGACGTATGGGCTTTGGAAAGAAGGGTAAGAACTCGTTCACGGTGCATCGCAGCGAAGAAGTGCTGCCCGGTGATATAACGCGCGAGATGCGCGCAGCAGGCGGTGCCGGTGGAGGAGCGCTATCGCGGGGCTCGTCCTCGGAGGCGGATCCCATCGAACAGTTTTTCGGCGATGGCGCTGGTGGGGAAAGGTGCGCACAACTTACTCTAACTATCTATCTATCTATCTGTCTCTAACTCTTTCTTACTCTATGCTAAGCTATGAGTTTTTCAGTTGGTTTATCATTTGTGACTTTCGTTTGGTTTTGAGTTGCCTACTTGAAGAAAAAAATTACAAAATGAAAAAAGAAGAAAAGTTAACCAATCAAAAGAAAATGCGTTAAGCTGCTGATTATGATGATAAACATTAGTTAACAACACACAGGAAACCCATCCCTTTCCCCTTAAAAAAAGAAGTTCTAGTAGTTGTAAAAGCTTCTCAATTTGCTCTCTCTCTCTCTTTTTCTCTCTACTTAAGGCAAAGCTTTCAGCCCAAAAGCTCTCTTGCTCTCGCGCGCAGGCATGACTGTACCCCTCTTGATTTATGTGATTTTTTTTTTAGTTCACCTTGAAGCGCAAGCGCAGCAAACAACCAACCAACCTACAAACAATCCAAAGTCAATACGTATTTTTAGGCTTAACACAGAAGGAATTACCAATTCTCACGCCAAAAGCTTTGCCCGTCCAGGCAGTTGCCCCCCAAATGCCCAGCCCCAGCAAAGCTTTTGAGCCGTGCGACGGCCAACTGTTGATGCTCACTGTTGAGTCCTTAGTCCTTGATGCATTTTTGATTTACATTTTGTAGCCATACTTTATTACTAACCCCGTTTCAATTGTTAATGCCATTTACCGATATTGATTTCCCAACCCAACAAAAACACTACATTTTTATTCTAGAATTTTGATCAAACCGCATGCCTTGAGTTACCTATACATATACTTACTTACTTACTTACTTATATGAATACAACTTATATATACAAACAAGACATATGCAGCTGCTACTACTACCCATCTATTACAGCCTTTTAAGCCGTGTGCATTAAGTATAAATTAACCAGTTGCCATGTTTTCGGTTCGAGGCGGTAAGCGATTTCCGTGATCAGAGCCTGAGCGAAAACTAATGTTTATCATCTGAATTCTACACGTTTTCTTAAGTTCTTGTATTGTTTTGCGTAAGAATCAAAATGCAATTTCTCGATATCTATATACAGGGAGCTCTGTCAAGAAAGTCTACAGACATCAACAACAACAACAAAACACACAAAGAACCACCAAAACAGAATCATCTGATAATTGGCCCAGCATATAGAACAAAATTATGCATCTCGATACATACTCTAAATATATATATATATAAATACAATATATACAACTAGAACTAAACACCAAGCTACTTTTTTTAGAGCGCAAACTAAAGTTGGTAAAACGAAAACAGCTAAGAAAACCCAACTTCGGCTCACCGAAGTTATAATACCTTGCAGGTGTATGGATTATATACGAAAAAGTGATAGTTTGAGAGCTTTTTAGTCTACGCAAAGCTTTACCATCGAAGTCAATGCGCTAAGCAACCAGAAGATAACATTCAGGTTGTTATTTGAAACCAGAAGTAAAATGAACTAGGTTGGGGTAGTAAGGAGCTTTCCCTGATAGTTCCGGAAATCTATTGCACACAGTTAGAAAACTTCTTTGAAACGAATGAAATACGTTACAAACAAACAAACTAGATGGAAAGTACGAGTTCTTTGGTACAAAAAGTAGAGCTTCTAGTGGAGTTCCAAACTCTGCATAAATGCACAGTAGATCAATGCTAATAGCAGTGCACTCCTACGGCGCATGAGGACATGAGGACTGACAGCATTTGCTAAGTCACAGACCAATAATTAGTAGACTGCC
This sequence comes from Lordiphosa collinella, assembly GCA_018904265.1. NCBI lineage: Eukaryota > Metazoa > Arthropoda > Insecta > Diptera > Drosophilidae > Lordiphosa > Lordiphosa collinella. The sequence continues at coordinate 169,871 of JAEIFV010000391.1, read as the reverse complement.
AGATTGGTCTGCTGCAACTGCAGAGCGCTGTAAAACAGCGACGTTCAAGAAGAGCGAGGCCAGAAAGTAAGAGTGTATTGGTGTGCGATATCAAAGCGACACAGCCCAGCTTTGAACTGCCCTGCTCGACGTCTGGGCATCGAATGCAAACAAAGAGAGCGCAGCTTACGCTCATATGCCCGACTTCGGCATGCGCTCGGCTCGTGTGCGTGTAAATAGCCGATTGCGATCGGTTCCTGGAGGCTATGGAGAAACATCGCTGCTGTGAAACAACAGTGATTCTCTCTCACCTCGCTCACTCACTGTCTTACCCAACGACTGGCTCTGTTAGCAAATAGCACTAATGTAATGTACAGTAATAGCTTGGAGTATCTTTGTGCGGACTAAGGACCCTTGCATAAAATTTAAGACAATACATAAAACATTTAGTCTCCCACCAACGCTCTGTGTTCCTTTCACACAGCTAAATTTCTATGCCGTCCAAAGAACACAACAGGAGCGACAAAGACAGCATATAATGCCTTAGCGACATAGCAACAAGTATCCAAAGTTTCTCGCTGCGGACTATCAATTTTGAGAGGCTGCGCTAGGCGGCTCTCTACTACTATATCCTCTTTGCTTTCACATGGAATGGAAGCACCAATCTGAAATAATGTACACTAAATTGAGAGCACAAAAACATATCCGCCTGTATAATTGTATCATGCTTCAATCTTTACACCAGTGCTCCCCAGTCATAGCCACTCGGCAATTCACATTGAATGCTTGCCGAAGTCATGCATCACTGAGTATCAACGAGAGGTTGCAACAACCGGTCCTCTCTTTGCAGTTCTCACAAAAAAACCAGTTTCGTGAGGCACATTGACAAAGAGGGATGGAAGCAACCTTTAACAGCGCTCACTGTTTTTTCGGTCGTGAGAGGAGAGAAACACATTTGTTTTTGCTTTTTTCGCTCTTGGTCTTTTGCCGACCGTTTGGGATAGACCGCTTGCCGAAAAGGTCTTTTCTGTGTTTATGTTTGTGTGTGAGCTCACTCAGTGCGTGCTTACATCTTATACATTTCGTGCATAAATACGTATGCATGCACAACAACAAAACTTTTGTTCAGTCTCTCTCACACAGATACTCTCTGCTCGCACCAGAGACTGCTCTCGCAACCTTTTCACAATAACATTTTGATGTGAGGGGCTTTGAATAAGTCACACTTTGGGCCCGCTTGACTGAAATGGTCCTGTTGTTGGGTTGATGTCAGACCGACCGGCCTGAGTGTTCAACAACAGCCGCTTAACAGCGAGCGCAAAAGCAGCACACAATCGGTTGAGGGAAGGCCGAGCCATTTTTTTTTATTTTTCGGTTGCGGTCGTGTGCAGAGCAGTGAAAGACTGAGAGCGTCTGCTCTTGGGGAACCCTGCTTTACATCACAGGCAAAACTCACTCACACGCGCTCAGCAAAAGCTCTGTCTCTACGGCCAATTCATTGATACACCATAAAAGCAAACGCTCGTTCATTCACTTTCTTTATAAATAAGTTTAAGTTAGTAATTTAAGAAAACTCTTAGTCAGCGCAAAGCATTTGATCTGGCACTTATCATCAACTTGATTGATTGATTTACCAAGCTATAATAAAACTCACTGTACGCTCTCAGCTCAGTCCGCAAAACTTTCAGAGCAGTGTTTCCCAGCCATAGCTCCTGGGAGCCGAACACTTGAACCAATTCACACCGAATGCTTGCCGAAGTCATGCAACACAGAGTGTCAGACAGAGATATAGTGCTTCTTTTCTTGGAGAACCCTTGTTTGGTCTGTTGCGGACTCTTGGTCAAAAGCAAAAGCTCAGTTCGTAAAAAAGCACAATGTCTTACCTATAATACAGCGTTCCCCAAGAAGAGAGGCGCCCTGTCTCTCTCTGGCATTCACTGATGCATTACTTCGGCCAGCACTCGGTGTAAATGGCCGAGTGTGTTCGGTCCCCAGGGGCTATGGCTGCGGAATACTGCAATAATAGTTGTATCATGGATTTAGCAAAGTGAAGTTCATAAAGTTTTTCAAAAGGCTCTGGCTTGTAGATAATAAGTGAAGAGGGACAAGTTTTCTTCACCGTGAAAATCCTGTCCAAGTGCAGAGCAAAATGAAAAAATGCAATGCAAAATTGCACAGAGCAATAAAAACAGACTTTTTTCAGTATATTGAAGGGTTGGTGACTGAATCTGTTTTCAGAAATAGTTCACCTTGAGCTTAAAGTTGCTAGAAATGCCTTTTTTGAACCTTTTTCGGCCGTTATGTGGGGAACTAACTATTTTGTTTTGACTCTTCTCGAAATTATTGGAAAGTTCCCATGCTTCACTTTAAAGTGTACTATCCCAAAGAGGTCTACGATTTTTTAAAGGGAAGATATCATTTTCAATACATGGATTGGGCGTTTGAATACAATGTGCATTGCTCACAGTTTTTGTAATGTTTTTGCATTGCATCCTTTTGGGCAGTTGACAATTTTGTGATTTCGAGCACAAGTATTCAAAATGGTACATCTCCGCTCGTCGTAAAACTATTTGGGAAAGTTTTTTTAAAGTTAAGATATGGATTGTTACGATAATACCTAAGAGAGTAAAATCATATGTATTGATTCCCTATCCTAAATAGGGTAAAATAGGCCATTTTAGGCTTGGGTTAGATTAAGTTGCGATGGTAGAAGAGGTGTAGACTCTTTACTTAGACCAAAATGCTAAAATGTCAGGTAGGAAATGCAAATCTACACAGAAAAATAGTTCCATTAATTTCCATTTGGAATGGACATTTTATACACGCCTGTTCCCATCTCCGAGTGGAATCAAAAAGTATAACGATCGCAATTCCAAATCGTTTTCATTTCGGTGTTCCCATTTCCGAGTGAAATAGAAATCGATTGTCTTTTCGAATGAATGTTTGAATCGTTATCAAATTTTAATTCAGCTTTAAGGCAGCCTTAACATTTCGATCACATGCACATGCTGAGGCGTAGGGTAAACAGGTCGGTTTTTTGATCGCTTTGCTTTCGTCTACAACATCTAAGGTACAATTGAAATAACAAATGATTTTAATTCAAACTAATATATATAGGTTAATTAAAAATCTCGACAAAGTTGACTTGTTAAAATAAAAATACTTGCAAGATGAAAAGAATCACCGTTGCTAAGAATATTGCCTTTTACTTTTCATTCCACTGACTCTTTGGCAGAACTTTTAGAACCAAAAAACTTGATCGATTTTCGGAAACGGTAACGGCTAATAATCCACATGATCTGATCGAAATCGAAAACCTGAACAGGCCTGATAATATCCTTTTTTGATATTATAATATCCACTTTTCATATCCTCTTGATGATTTTTAGCTCCGTTGGATGAAAATCTAAGATCTAATTTAACATTAAATTGGATATTAACTAATACCCATTCCAAATGGATACCAAAATCATTCCATGGATCATCATCAACTATCCTTTTTTTCTCTGTGTAGGATTGCGAATCGTCTCCTTCTGAGCGCTAGACAGTGGCTGAAGAGATGATGGACGCTTTCTTCTTCATCAGCTGAGCAACCGCTTCTACATTAGTCTTTGTGTTAGATAACTCGCGGCAGAGAAAGGTATCACATAGAGAACCTGTGAGAGTTCCTAGGAGTAGGGAGACATTTTGCCTGTCTAGACGCGGTAGTGTAAAAGTTCTTTAACAATTAAGATTGGGCCAAGTGAGCCTGGAGATTCTGAAGAAGGACGGATCTTCTAGAGACCATGGAAAACTACACTAAAGGTTGCAGATTTTCTAGTCTAAGTGCCGATTTCTCATCTTCTAGATAGCTGTCATGTGTCAGATAAACTTAGACTTTACTCTGTTATTTGTTAGTTTATGTGACAGATCGCTCTATGTAGAAGATGAGAAATCGGCCTTTATAGTAGTAATACTATTTCTCTAGCTACAAGATCTACGGGGATTAGGTGCAGCCTAATGTTAAGGGCTTAGTTCGCAAAGCACCGCTCATGCATAAGCTAGCACTGCGTTCTACTTTATGAAGAGTCCTTAGAACAGAGGGTTTACACAAGATCGGCCATCAGACTAAGAAAAAACTCCTTAGAGTACTATGGGGCGAACAACAGCTGTATAAAGCCAGTGTATTATTTGAGGGAAGAAGCTCCACTTAGAGTACTCATTCCAGTATTTTAGATATTTTCAGTGCGCTAAATTCTAAAATAAGTAATTAATCGAGGGGCAATCAAGCGGGAACTAAATGTGATCCAGTTCCGTTTTGTTGGGTTGTCACAAGCCACCCCAATGTCATCTCTTAAGTCGATAGAGCTTGGAAATTTACACTGTATTATGACTACACGTGATAAGTATGCTCGTTTTCATTAAGGAAATACCAAAAATAAGAAAATCATTAAAGCAGGATGTTTCCATAGCCCCGGGGCGAGCGCTCGGCTATTTACACGAACGGCCGAGCGCTGCAGCGGGGTAGGCTCTCTGCTTCGTGCCCAGACGTGAGCGGACAGTCAAAGGGGTGGCGTTTTCGACGGTTAAGGACTGTGCCTAGTTTTATTAGTTGAAAGTTGCATATGCAAAATCAAATCAGAAAAAGAAGACGCGAATATATAATTTAAAAATCACTAACCAACTGCAGAATGTATTGTAAAAGAACAAAAATCAATCAATCAGTTAATTATTCACAACTTGAAACGTGCCAAAGAAAATACCAGAAAATTTTGTGTTAACTATGGTCACACTAGACACACTTTTCAACAAGCCCATATGCAGTATTTAGCCTGCTCGAGGTCATGTTATGTTTACGCATAACTTTAAACAGAGACATACCACACCATAAAGGAGGCTGTTAGATACAGAGGTGTTTCATGAGGGACCAACCTCAATCTTCAGTGATCATGCCTAGTCTGAACTTTCTCAAACAGCAGCCTCTCCATGCCTGCGACGACAAAACTGCTTGGAAGTTCCAAAGCAGCATGCATACCTCTTTGTGTATGTGTGCCTCCTCTATGGTCTTCGTCGCATTCGGTCTTCGTCCCTAACACTCACTGATGCATTACTTCGGCAAGCATTCGGAGTGAATTTCCGAGCGTATTCGGCCCCCCGGGACATGTCTGGGGAACACTGCATTAGTGTGAAACACGCCCGGCAATAGACACAAAATATATTGTCTTGAGCAGTGAAGATTGACATCGGCAAGCATTCGGTTTGAATCGGCGAGTGACTTCGGGCACCAGGGGCCACGGCTGGAAAGGCCGGGTGTGAAAGCCAATGCTTTCTGCTGCTCTTTTTTAATTATAACCGTTCTCTCGCTTGACTAGAGTCATAACCGCTCCTGTTCGTTTGAAGTTTATGCTAGCTTTTCAATCAAGTTGCTCGTACTACCTGAGCTTCGAACATCATTGTTGCTTTCGATCACAAGACTAAAGTGAGAATAATTAAGACCAATCAGGCAATCTTACTTGGGCTCAAATAAATAAGCATTTGTCGCCTTTGCTCAGATCGTGACGATAAACAATTTATCTCCTCGCTTACAAAACAAACCAAAAGAGACAAAAATTGAGATAAATCCAGCAAGCCCTTTTGCTCTCGCCAAATGACTTTTTTGTTCCGCATTTGTTTGTTCGAGACGGATGTTCTTTCGGCTAAGTGCCCTTGGAGACACTCATTTAAGAAGCTTTAAATCAAAGCCATTCAAATGGAGAGAGCAAGAAAATGTGCTTGTGTTGGTGAGCACAAAAGGCTACAGTCGACTTACTTGCTTTTTGTGCTCAACGATGCAAAAGTTCAAGGTTTGTTGAAAATACAAATGATTCGGCACAGTTAATGTATGGCCTGTTAAAAGTTATAAGAATACGTTACTATAATGACTTCAGCATTGATTCGAATTTGGGTTGTGTATGGTTCTGACTTGTGAGTGCCGATCATTAAAGCTATTAGAGCGGTCAGAGCTTTACACACGAAAAACACTAAAACTTGTTCTAGTCTATTTTTGTTTTCTAACTGAGATAGGCACCCAATCGCCCATTGGGTCCTCAACATTAAGGCCCAATTTACATGAATGTTAACAGTTTAATTTCGAGCACATCTACAAGTTGCTTTGTAGAACATTCTATTTATCGCTTCATTTAGTGATCTCATCCGGCTGGTTCCGATCTAATATAAAGAGGCTTATGCGCCACAAATCATTCAAAAAAATCGAGACTAGCCTTCTATAACCACCCTGCAAGGTTCATACATGTCTTAAAGTGCAAAGAAAAAAAAACAAAACTGATTTATGAACAAAATGTTTTAATTTATATGTCTAATTTTCAATCATTTCGCCACTATATCTTGTTCAATACTTAGTCTCTATATAAGCTATATGTTCTTAATGCTTTATTTACAATGATTTTGTACAATTTGATTTTGAACTTTGGTTTTTTCACTATCTGGCTTTGGTTTCTGTACAGTTTATGCTATTTCGGGTGCGGCTGTCAGTTGAAGAAATTCTCATGTGTTCCAATAGCCCAGCGTCGTTTCCACAGCAATAACAAGAATTATAGAAATCCCAGCGTTGCAATCTCGCCCAATCACATCCAAGTCTTTATGATGTATATACATAAAGTGTACTATATATAAAAATGTATATCGTTGTTCTCGACAGACCAATATCAGGCACAGTATTCAGGCAGCTCTAGTACCAGCGCCTCCTCCACTAGTCATCATCATATCACACTACCACCACCACATCCATATCACCAACGGCAATCGCGCGGCTCGGCTGGCAGTATCCAGCGCTCGGTGGAAGTACCGCCGGTGCCACCGGTGACTCGTTACAGTGCCGGCAGCATACATTCAATCTCTAGCTCCGAGGGTTCATCGTAAGTTTCTGTTACCGGACAAGCTAACCAAAAAAATATATTTAAGAACCGAACTCCTTTTCTCTGTGAACTCTCTACTTTGCCTGTGCCTCTGACTCTCACTCTCTGTCTCTCTGTTCCTCTCTCTCGTATACACTTTCCATTGGCTTTGTAAATGGTTATTTATGTGGCGCCTCTAGCATTAATATTCACTCTCCTCAATCACTTTCTCTCTTCTCTCTGTAAATCTTTGTGTCCTAATTATTAACTCTGTGTGCGCCTTGAAATCGTTGAGCCAGCCTGCTATTTATCAATTTTCTTGTATACTTTTCCTAAATGTGTTTCAATTCTTCAATTTTACAATTTCGGTTTTTTAATGGTTTGGTTATTCTTCACTTCTTTGTGTATTTTTCTGTCATGTGAAAATATGTTGAGCTATGTTCATTTTCATTCTATAATTTCTCATCGAAATCTAAATAAATATGTAAATAAGTTAACAAATAAATGTGTGTACAGCTTAAAAACTTAATAAAACCACTAGAACTGGGCACCTAGACAACCACAAGATGGCACCAAAGTTTCACACGTCTTAAACTGACATAAGGTCATTTCACACTGAGCACAAGAAAAAAAAACAGAAAGGAATTTGGGAACACACAACGAACTTAGAAATTTCATATGATGCTTAATTTTTGGAACAGCAACTTGGGAACATGTTCGTTTGGAATCAAAACTGATTCGAACGTAATCATATTGAAGGAAAAAAGCATGTTCCGTGACAGATTTTTATTGGGCTACAGATAATATCTTTCTCTCAGCAGTTTAAATCTCAAAGACTGAGACTAAGATCTAAGAACTTTCCGTTTTTGGCGAAGTGATGTCTGACTTCGCCATATTTGATTCAATAAGAGACCCAATTTTGCAGCAAATTTGGAAACTTTAGAATATTTATAGACTTAAGTCCAGAAAATTTTTGAACAGATCTTTTTTAGATAAGAAATTTTGTATTCAAATCAAGCATTTTCATACTATTGAAAACTTGGCACCAGCAGTGTGTGCATTGACTCGACAAGTGTGACTCGACCGAGCCTCGCTATAAGAGTTGCTTGTTTCTTTTGTTGTGTTGGACTGCTCCAAATGTGCCCACGCTGGTTTTAAGGGGGTCTTCTCATTCAAAACCCGTTTTAAAAAAATTCTTATTTGAAAACGCAAAGAATAATTGAAAATTTTTTTTATTTATTGTTTTACAAAAGGTTCAAAGTAAATAAAAAATTTTTTGCCTCGATACGAGGGCTGTTCAAAAAGTAATGAGACTTCAAAGTTGGTGGTGAAAAAAAAAGGTGTCGTCACGGCGGCCACGATTCCGGGTCTCCGGAGCGTCCGAAATGAAAAAAACGGGGGGTTATAATCAGTATAGATGTAATTTCTCGGGTGAACCTCAAACTTAATTTTGTGATTTTTTTTGACAAAATGGCGGCCATTCAAAAAAAAATTTCAATTTCGGGCTTTTTTTGTAGTTTAGTGTAAAAAAAAATAGTAAAAAATTTTTTAAAATTATGGTCGAGGTTCACCCGAGAATGGTGACAATTCTGCGTCGATTCCACTTTGTTTCATGAAAATCGGTTCAGTTGAACTGGAGATATCATGGCCGCCAGTTCGAAAAACGTGGTTTCGAGATAAACGCGCTTTAAGTTTGCAGTTGCTTGGGAATTTAGGTCACATTGGGTCACTAAAAGGACTATATCTCCTAAACTAATTCGAGTTTTCGAAAATCCTTTTGGGGGGATATTTTTGAATATCCAAGCTATAAATAAATGCAAAAAAAAAGTCGAAAAAAAAGTTGCTTAATGAGAAAATCTTAAAAGCAGGAAGAGAAAGTTCCAGATTATTAAGCGGTAGAGTTTGTTGTCATAGTTAGTAGTACAATGTTTCAGAGATAAGGGTACAAAGTTAGGGGACAGTCTACAAGGAGTATTGAGATTAATTTGGCTAACAAACTCCGATGAGTCGATCTCGCCATTAATTAGTCTATGTATGAAGATTACACCAAGCATAACTCTACGGTTAAATAAGGAAGGAAGATTAATTAAAAGTAGTCTACTAGAGTAAGATGGTAAACGAAACTCAGGATTCCAGTTCAAGCCACGAAGAGCAAACAATAGGAATTGCTTTTTCACAGATTCTCTTCTATTTTTATGGGTCGAATATTGATCCATACTCAAGTGTAAGACGGACAAGAGAAGTGCAAAGAATCTTGGTAGTGTAGGGATGGTCCGAAGGTTCTAACCCGTCATTCGAAACTTCTTTAACATGTTGAACCTAAGTTTATTCTCTTTCCTTTAGTCTTAGTATCTGAAATCGTTTCTTTTAAGTACCCAATTGTTTTCCAAAACAAGGGGATCCGGCTCGAGTTCTGTTATGAGATGTCACAAGACCCCGAACCGATCATACTCTGTGGGATTCGATTCTGAATCGATTTGTAGCCTTAGTTTTGGGTAGGAGTTAAGTTAGTCTCAACATACTGTCATTCGACCATGAGCAAATCTGTTTGATAGCATTAAATACGTGGAGTACTAAGTACATTTCGGGAATAGCAAATAATAACAAAAATTCTTAAATGAAAATAACTTTATTGTTTTTCGAAATATTCTCCATGAAAAAAATATGCCCTTTCTTGAATTCGCTTAAACTAATTTTCGAAGCCTTTTTTCCACTCCGAATGAGGCACCTCCAAAACATGGGCTTTAAACGCATAAACAGCTTCGTACGGCTTAGATAAAGTTTACCACGCAGTTTTTTTTTGTTGTTTTGGAATAAAAAGAAATCATAGTGTGTTAAATCAGGGCTGAACGGCGGATGAACCATAAACTCGACATTTTGGCAGGTTTTTGAATTGTCATGATGGTGTCATGACGGCTGAAGACTTCCGTCAAACAAATGGTATTGTACCACTCAATATTGACTGTCCTACGTTGCTCAATTGAAACAGTGGCAATTTGGCACACTCGTGGGATTTTGCTCATCTTGTGGGATTTTGCTCATCTTAGAACACCGATTGATGTCGTGTTTCCGGCTATTACGCATATATCCATGATTCGACACCTGTGACGATCTTATAAACATCTTATGAAACACCGCGTTCGTATTTTTTCAGCATTTCCTTGCACCAATCCACACGAGCATTACCTTCACGGAACTCGTCGCTAACCACGACCACTATTCCAGCGATATACTGTGGTTTTTGATAGTGCTTTATCGCTATACAAGGATCTGAGTTCATCGAAACACTCTTGTTAAGATAATACACGTCGAAAGTTGTGAAAAATAATCCAATATAAACTTTCTCTTGAATTTTCTATTTTAAAGCTATTTATTTTTTTAACTCACTGAAAACAGCATAAATAGCGCTAGTACATCAAAACTTTGTGAGACCTTTTATGCTAAGAAATGTCAAAATTTATTTTTGTATTACCAGATCTTAACTATTGATATTATTGTTTCCAGTTTCCGACATAAATAGTACCCCACGTATCCATATGGTCTGAGTTTTTGAACTCTAACATTGCAAAAAAAGTTTTCCCACAAAGGACCATTTTCCATATTTGCAAATCTTTTTGAGACACAAGTAAGTCGGTCAAGTTCGACTTTAATTTACTCTGTACTTACGAAAGTGTATGCTCGGTAGGAAATTTGATGCTGCAGTTGTAGCTACTTTGCTCATAGCTTGACTAGGGTTCATCCGATTTTTTCATACCATCTCTCTGATCAATGCCTTCATACGGACGAACGAACGTGGCTATATCGACTCGGCTGTTGATGCTGATCAAGAATACATATATTTTTGTGGGCTAGAGAATCTGTTACATTCCTTTGCACAAAATTAATATACTCTTGGAACGTTTGGTGCAGAGATTAAAAAAATGCGAGCTATGGCGGTCTGACGATTAAGAATTAAGAAAAATGATTTTTTCAATTCGGCTCAAACTTTTGAGCCAAAAGTAAAAGTAGTACTCTTGCAATTAGCTTGTAAAGCTTAGTTCCTTTACTAGTTACAAAGGTCTTGTTCTGTTTTAAGTGAACTTTTATGTCTACAGCTCCAAAGTTCAAAGACTTGGCATATTTCTCGGTTTTTCTTTAAGCGCAGTGTCCACTCGACACGGAAAATTACAAGCGAAAAAGAAGATGTTGCGTAGATTTTTAACGGAGTCCGCTAAGCAGCTGTTATTCACACGATAACTGATACTTTGCTGTCGATAAACCTTGCACTGTTGTATTATGATTTTTAATCCAAATGAAGTAGATTAATTAATGATGCAGAATAATGCAAAATTCGCATAAAACAAATTTTATGTTCTATTTTAATATTTTTTAGTTATTAAATAAAAACAAATTCTTTGTTCATATCAATATGCCTTCTAGCAATCTCCACTTCTAGCGCAGTGACCTCCACTCGAATGACGGTAATAGCTTATCCGACATATTTCACAATGGTGTCCCAAAAAGTCAGCATATTAATGTGCTTCAGATCCTGCTGCATAGATTGACCTTCCGCTAAGCGGTTTTTTTATTGCACACCAAGCTCTCGATGGCAGACGCCATCTTCTCGGCAACTGGTGTGCTTTTTTCTGAAACGAGGTTAACCATGTCACAAAACCACACAACAATTATCTGTTTAACTTACATATTGGTATATTGACTCCGTTCCAATCTCAACATCATTCAAGAGCGATTTCGAAGCAGCCCCACCATCATCAAAGTTGAACACTTCCTTAACCATCGAGTGTGGAAGCGATACTGGTGTGCTTGGCTCACTTGGTCCGCATTCCGAATATAATGCCCTGCAAGGAATAGAACATGCGGTAAATGTTTAGTTTATATAACTTACTTCCGCATTGTTAATTTGTTCGGCAGCAAAGTCATTGCACTAGCGATCTGCCAATCAATGGCACTGGATTCCACCATAGAAGGTGTGTCCTATGGAACGCCACCTGCGCTTCCTGTCAGGAAGCGCTTTGCCGTCCTTCAGCGCTACCCAGGCAGCCATGCATACCATCACTTGAAATATAAATATTCAATTATAAATAATGTTTCAATATATAGCGACATGACTTACCGCCTTTGTCAAGCTTTCTACTGATCTACATACAGGCTGGATTGACTGCGTTTACATCCAGGCCGCATTGACTGCGTTGGAATCCGAGTGTTTACTAAATTAATTTTATCAACACTTGAAAATGCCTGTAATCGCCCCTTTCTGACAGAATAGTTTTTTGGGCGCATATTTTGTCCAATTCCGTGCGAAACATCGATACGAATCGTTCTTTTCATAATTCCAAGCGAAATGAGGCGTTAACAGCACTTTACTCGCAACGTAATTGGTAACAGAACGTAGTTGCAATACGTAGTGTTTTTTCGTATCGAGTGGACACTGGATATGAAATTGCGACGCGGAGTCGGTTTTCATATAAACGTTTGGAGAGAAGCATTTCAATGTTTAATAGATTATGTTTGACGAATATCGGAATTGCTTAAGGGGGTCTTCTCATTGAGCAACTTTTTTTTCGACTTTTTTTTTTGCATTTATTTATAGCTTGGATATTCAAAAATATCCCCCCCAAAAGGATTTTCGAAAACTCGAATTATTTTAGGAGATATAGTCCTTTTAGTGACCCAATGTGACCTAAATTCCCAAGCAACTGCAAACTTAAAGCGCGTTTATCTCGAAACCACGTTTTTCGAACTGGCGGCCATGATATCTCCAGTTCAACTGAACCGATTTTCATGAAACAAAGTGGAATCGACGCAGAATTGTCACCATTCTCGGGTGAACCTCGACCATAATTTTAAAAAATTTTTGTTTTTTTTTTTTACACTAAACTAAAAAAAAAAGCCCGAAATTAAAATTTTTTTTTGAATGGCCGCCATTTTGTCAAAAAAAAATCACAAAATTAAGTTTGAGGTTCAGCCGAGAATTACATCTATACTGATTATAACCCCGTTTTTTTTTCATTTCGGACGCTCCGGAGACCCGGAATCGTGGCCGCCGTGACGACACCTTTTTTTTCACCATTAACTTTGAAGTCTCATTACTTTTTGAACAGCCCTCGTATCGAGGCAAAAAAATTTTTTATTTACTTTGAACCTTTTGTAATACAATAAATAAAAAAGTTTTCAATTATTCTTTGCGTTTTCAAATAAGAATTTTTTAAAAGGGTCCAAAAAACGGGTTTTGAATATGAGAAGATCGGACTTAAGCAGCTGAAACCGATTGCTCAATGCCTAGTGGATTTAAATTGTCAAAAAGAAAAGACCTGATCTAGTAGCCTCAGACATTCTGTTTACTTTCATATAAAATTGTGAACTTTTCATTAGAAAGAGCAACGTTTACACGAAAACCGACTCTGAATTCGAAACAAGGCCGATAGACTTTTTCATTTCGCAGCCATTTCATGTCGAGTGGACACTGCGCTTAAGAAAGAACTAATGACTGTAATAAACGAATAGAAAGAAAAATTTCTGCAGGTAAATTTTTATAAATATGTTTTTCCAAAGAAAGTAATCAAAAAGAATTCTTGTTCCTGGAACTAGTTCCATCCTGGACATAACCTTATGACACTACTCTTTAGGTAATATTAAGACACTTAGCTAAGTTTCTCAAAAAACCAACTTAGACAATATACTGGTCTAATCTTTACCAGTCTGTCAAGATTTTCTACCCAACCTTGTTGTGCTCAGTGGAATTGACCAAAACAACATCTTAAGTCTATCAAAAACTAAAACAAAATACCTCAAAAAGGACCCCAAATTCTTGATATCTACTAACTTTTACTGCACCTAAGCTACCGAGAAAAATGCAAAACACTTGCATGCTCACACTTACACTGTCAACTCCACCAACTCTGTTCTGCACCACTCTCAATTACCCACAAGCCACTCTCACCCACTCAACCATAATACAATACTAAAAAAAATACCAGTCGTAACCAACCAGTAAACCAGCAACAACTACAACAACAACCACAACTGTCTTTCTACAACTCCCTGTGTATAAGAATTCTTTCTCTACCAAAAACCTTTATTTGTGTAAATTTCAACCAATTGATTTTAAACATATTCAAAAATTATAACAAAAAATTTACTAAAGAATTTTTCTTCAAAAAAAAACCACAAAAACACCATAAACAGATTCTCACCCTCTTTGCGCAATGATGGGGCGCTCAATGAGTTTGTGGATGGCCTGGGACCAGGTCAACTGGTTGGTCGTCAAGTGCTAGGTGCTCCCTCGCTGGGTGATATACAGCTATCGCTTTGCCATCAGAAGGGCTTTCTGGAGGTGGAGGTAATACGAGCCAGGGGTTTGCAGGTTAGTGCCACAAAACTCTGCCCACATTTCCGAAAACTAACCATTTCTTCCTTAGCAAAAACCTTCTTCGAAAATGCTACCCGCTCCTTATGTGAAGGTGTATCTGGTTTCGGGTAAACGTTGCATTGATAAGATGAAAACCTCAACCGCACGTCGTACTCTGGATCCGCTGTATCAGCAGCAATTGGTATTCAAACAGCCCTACACTGGTTGTATTCTACAGGTAAGCCCGCTTAAGATGAACCGACGTAGGGACTTAACTGCATTTCTCTTCTAGGTTACCGTCTGGGGCGATTACGGCCGTATTGAGAAGAAAGTGTTTATGGGCGTGGCACAGATAATGCTAGACGATCTGAATCTCTCAAATATCGTCATCGGCTGGTACAAGCTTTTTGGCACCACCTCACTGGTCAGTTGTCCCACTAATATAGGTTTAGGCTCTAGGCGCTCATCATTAGCCTCACTCGATTCACTCAAACTCTAAAACTACAACAACAAGGCGTTCAACAAACTTGCATACTATACAAACACTTTTATATATTTACATAGTTAAATACCCGAAATTTCTTGTAGTGTAGTCACAACTGTACAAAAGCAAAATGAAATGCCTAGAATCAACGGCATTTGTTTTTTAGTTAGCAATTTGAAAATTGACAAAGTTACACGCACTCCTGTAAATGAAACGCTTGTTATCACACACACACATACACACCGATACTTACACGCACACACACACACACACCATCAGAGATGAAGTTAAATCCATGACAATTGTTTAATTGAAGAACAAAGAAAAACTACAAATCAAATGAAAACCTCTCGCAAGTCACCCAAAATCACCGTTAACGTTAACTTCAACGTAGTTTTTTATAGACTCGTACTCAAAATACTCATATAGGTATGTTTCTCTATCCCCAACTACCCCACAAAAAACCAACCAACATAACAAAACACTTTGCTTGACATTTTTCTACTAATGCATGCGTAGCTAAAAAAGGATGTCCCATAGTTCACCCATAGAAGGTAGTCGAAATATATGAAAGCAGAATCCGAATTTAGTGAGAGAAGCAAGTCCGTTAAAATATTAGGACTCGTTTGGTTTAGCAGTTAGCAAAGGACCTTACAGCATGGTTTTTGGTAGCAACCTTTCTGCGGCTTAATTCGATTTAAGGACTCAGGCCTACTTTTGAATTTTTAAGTATCGGCAAAGAATCGCCTTGCTAGTCAATTTGGGTGTCCTCTGAGTCTCTCAAGGTGGTCCAATAATTGCTTGTTAACAACGTAACCTATCACAGGACCATTAAGTTCCTTCTCTAACCTTCTCGTATACGTGTACCATGGCGCTCCTGATAGTCTGCGCAGTAAGGTGGCTGGGATAACAAGGATCTTGTGTAGGTGCTTTATAGCTGCAATTCCAAATACTTACATTCCGTATCTCCTTGCAGGTACAATAATTGCCTTGTCTACATGTACACCCAAAAAAAATTGTATCAATATGAAACACATTGTCTCAAAATGAAACTAAAACCAGTATCGATTTTTGAGTATCAATATAATCCTAGAGAGTATCAAAATGATCTTTTGGTTATTAATTTGATACGCAAAAGAATCGATTTGAAACAATCACATTTTTATGAAAGTTCGAAAATTCGAAATGTCATGCTCGTATGTGAAACGAAGACAGCTGAGCTGGCAGACCAGTAGGCGCTTGACGATTAACATTAAATATTTTGATTGTAGTGCAAACACATCGGTAATTTACTTAAACTAAAAGCTATGTAAAAAAATCCCCCAGACGACGTATTGATAGACTAATAAATGTATTTCAATTGGAGCACAAGCTCTATATTTAAAAGGTGAGCAGCTAAACTTATAATTGGTTAATTTTTTGAGAGCTATAGGAAAGGTTTTCAAAAAAAGCACATAAAATTCAGAAAATGCATGAAATCTTTATTTGAATCGATAGTACGGTCCATATAATTTAATGTTTGAAGATTATTTCATGCAAGAGTTGACCGTGACAGCGCCTCAAATGGTCCATCCGCTTAGTCCAATTTTGGCATACTCTTTCCAACATTTCGGCCGGTATCTCACGAATAAATGCTTCAATGTTGTCCTCCAATGCGTCAATTGAAGCGGGCTTGTCTGTATAGACATGAGCTTTAACATAGCCCCACAAAAAATAGTCTAAAGGCGTTAAATCGCACGATCTAGGCGACCGGTCACGAACGTGAAATAACATGTGGCACCGTCTTGTTGAAACCACAGTTGCAAGAGTTCTTGCTTTTGGGCAAAAAAATTGGATATCATCTCACGGTAGCGCTCACCATTCACAGTCACGTTACGATTCACATCATCTTTGAAGAAGTACGGTCCAATGTCCCACCAGCCTAAACCGCAACAAGCTGTGACTTTTTCTGGATGCATTGGTAGCTCTTGCAATGCTTCTGGCTGATATTCACGCCAAAATCGACAATTCTGCTTATTTACGTACCCATTAAGCCAAAAATGAGCTTCGTCGCTGAACACAATTTTCGTTAAAAATGGATCCGGCCAACTTTCCAAGGCCTTCAACAAAATTCTACGTTGCGGTAGGTCGTTCGGCTTCAATTTTTGCTCCAGCTGTATTTTGAAATGCTTCACTCCCAAATCCTTCCGCAAAATTTTCCACGTTATTGAGTAACAGAGGCCCAATTGCTGCGAACGGCGACGAATCGATAATTGATGGTCATCATTAACACTGGCCGATTCAGCTGCTATATTTTGTTCATTTCGCACTCCACGTAAGCGTGTTGGTGGTTTAATGGTCGATTAAACCCAAAAATAGAAGAAGCCATGAACTTTCTTAACAGAGCACGCATTTTGATAATAAAATCAATAATTTGCAAGCGTTGTTCGTTTGAAAGACGATTCAGGTTAAATTAAGGCAAACTGAAGATGTTTGACAGTGAAACAAAACATAAACGTCAGCTGTGAACCAGGTCCAAAAAGATAAGCTAAAAACATACACGTTCACACATGTAAAAAAGTCCATTTCACGACCTGATCGCTCAGCTGAATTTTCGCCTGAATAGGCACCTGATTTACTCAGGTGAGTGATCAGGCGAAATAGAACCGGTTCTAATTGACCTGACCACTCAGCTGAGCGTCATGGGGTTGCCTTATTGAGATGCGAGCGTTGCCACTTCGATATATAATTGTTATCGATTTTGGCAATCGGTTTGGTTTTATAGTCAAATCAGGCTTATTGAAATTAAACATTAAAATGATAACGCACCATTACTGTACGAGGTTGAGCCTGCTCTGTTTGACTCCTCCAATCCCACCTTGTAGGTGCAGCAGATTGCCACTTCGGAAAAGTTTGCTGCACAACTTGAGAGCAAATCATTTGTGGAGATAAACACCAAATAGAATAATCTTCTTTTTTTATGAACCAATGGTTCTGTAACTGACTCAACTGAGCTACTCAGGCATGTGTAAACGCTGAACTAAGTTGCTCTCCTGAGTTGCTCAGCTGACGAAAACTCAGCTGAGCGATCAGGTCGCTTGATTGAAGCTTAACAAATATAACTTTTTAGAGAGGACGTACTCCACCCTGTTTCTGCGCTATCCAAGATGAGAGAATAAAAGTCAGCATACGCTGCGGTTTCAAAAGCATTATTAAAGAAAGTTCTCAAGCAGGGATGATCATGCCATCATAGTTAGGGCAGCACCAAATCAGAAAAGCGGACTGTTATGTCAATAAGGTTCGCAGATCACTTCCTTATAGTCACTTCTGTATTTGAATAACATCCGCGTTGAAAAAAAAAATAGCAGTTTAATAGCAGTTTGCTGATAACTGAAATGGTATCAAAATGATAAGTGTTAGTATCAAATTGATACTAAAAATTAATAAAAATAGTATCAGCCTGATACTAGTTAGTATCAATTTGATATTTTCGAAATATCATTTGGACACTTTTGAAAATATCATCTTGATTCTTAGAGTATTAAAGAGAATTTAATACTCAATAGTTTCAAATTGATGACTAAATAGTGTCATTTTGATAACTACTTTTTTTTTGGGTTTACATACCTTGTTTCTTAATGACAATTTAGTACTGTTATGTAGCATCCACCCCAATTGAGCAGCTCTTTTGTACAGCGATTTTTTGAGCTAGCTTATATGCAAGCCAAATGTCAAGCGCCTGTCAAGGTACTAGAAGTTTATCTTCCATGTAGACTCTCGTCTCCTCTGTGTAGGTGACATTGGCACATGTGCTGATGTAGACACAGGGAAGTCTGCCCAAAATGCCAGTTTCGTAGGCGAATGTTGCAAGATAAAGGTCCTGTGGGCATGTTCATGGTTGAAAGTGTGTAAAGCTTGGGACCAAGGACGCTACTCTGTGGAACTCCTGCACGTATCTGTTTTGTGCTTGATTCAGCTCCATCAAGGACGATGAAAAACGTCCTGTCAGTACTCTTTATCTTGTACTGCAATCCTTCGTGCCATACTCGATCAAAAGCATGTTTCACGTCAACGGATACTGCCACGACGTACTTAAAAAGTTATTTACCCTATTTCACTGTTCTGCCGTTCCGTGCGACCTTTTAAATCCTAATGGAAAGGGCGGAATCCGATGGCTGAGCTTATCCAAGGCTGATATCCTACTCAACGGGCTCCACTCAAAGATTTTCGACACCTACGAAAGCAAACTAATTGGCTGATATGATTCAACCTCTGAAGAACTCATTCGGGCTTTGTGGATCAGTACGATCTGGACCTTTGTCAGGAAGTGCCTTCAGCGATTTGTTGTCTCCAGTAGATTTTTTAACTTAAGCTCTTTGATCTTTTCTTTCACCTCCGTAAGAGTGATCGGAGGCTCTGGCAGTTCAAGCTGAACAGCGGTGCCAAGGACACGTTCCACTCGTGGATGCAGATTTAGTTGTTAACGGCGCAAATCTCTGCTCAAAAATTTTTGCAAACTCCTCAACCCGATCCCTTGAAGATTTCGCCCAAGTGTTTTGCGGTTGCCTCTCGTTTGGCTCTTCTGGTGAACGACCTGAGGGCATAATTGGTGCTCTCACCTTACCATCTGTTTATATTTGGTCAGCAGTTTTTTAACACGGTTTGACACTCTACGATAGACTCTATCAATGGTCATGGGTACGAACGTAGTTATTGTCTCCGGAGTCTTCTCTTAATGGGGAACAGTGTGACAAGAGCAAGAGGTATATAAACGGTCTTTTGCAACAATAATCTTGCACACAACTTGGGACATCCTTGACATTATTTAATAAATAAACTCATTTTAACATTTCAATAGTTTACCCTTTAGATTATTTTGCCGTAATCCTTAATTGATTTTGCTTGGTCATTTTAAACTAACCCTCACACACACACACACACACCAACATAACACATAAAATGGCAAATCTTGGCTAGCTATCAGAATTACTATAATACATAGCTTTAGATCTACAAACAAAATTCTACAATAAATAAATTTTTCTAAAAACAAACACCAACACCACCAACCAACACACCAGGGTCGTCCGATTGTTTGGGCCGGTGAATCTGTTATTATGGAGGAGCCGGGCGAATAACAGACAACAACAACAACAACGAAAACACTTTAAGCACCCAAACCAAAAACCCAAGCACAATTTTCTAATTCAAATGTGAAAAACTTGCCTAAAAGCAAATGAACTGAATTGTAAGTGCACTTCAAATTTAATTGCAAATTATTCAACATCATTAACGATGACGAATGGTGACGCCCACAGACTTGTGTAGTTTTGTTAATTGTAGGTAAAAAAGTTGATCATTCTGTTTAATTAATCGAAAATCGTGAACAACTTTTGCTAGCCTGGGACTAGCTTAGCAATGAGGGGGAGTACGATAGTTAGAATCGTAAGCTGGAGCCTAAGGTTATTGAATGGTAAAGGTTTAAGCCAGGTACGGAGAACGCCAAACTGTTTGGGCGCACGAGAAAGTCATTTATTGCGAAAGTGGATCCTAAAAACAAAGTAGTGTGCTGAGATAGCCAAAAAAAAAAGCCAAAAGCCCAAGAAATGTCAAATTTGGTAGTTTTTAAAGGTACGGTCACACTTTTATCCAGCTGTTATTTGTTTACAAACCATTTGATGAGGATTTCAAATCGCAACAATAAAAAAATTCATTATGAGGATCGGAAATGCTCGGGGGCTTAGCCAGGGGGCAGCTGTCCTCCTGTATTACAGATGTTGTATCTGAAAACTTTAGTTTTTACCTATGCCGCACAAATTACGTTGTATGAGGAGGAAGCAGAGGATACAAGAAGCAGCATTTCAGTTGCCATATATGCGGGAAAGGAAAATTTCGAAACATTTGCTAGCGCTATAAGTATTTCAACTAAGCTTAGGCAGATTATAAGATTTAATGTGATTTGACACAATAGTTCGAGACACCGAAGTGTTCATTCAAAACTTCCAAGTGCGCTCCCACAGTTTTAATTGTTCAAACTGCACTTGGCTCCAAAAGGAATCACCCTATCCAGACGCAATACACAGATCAAAAATAAATATCAAACGTTTTCATAATTTATTTGTTTTTATTTCATAAAAGTTAGTAAATATTACTGTGGTTGCTCATCATCGGCACTGGCCGAGGCAAGCAACAACTTTGTTGCAGCTCTTTCTGGACTGCGAGGCTGTCTATGGCAACTGCATCAAAATACTCTCTATTGATGAGGCCTTGCCTCTACTTCATTTAAAAACGTAATTTTTTTCTTCCTTTTGAAAGCGCTCTACCGAACGTCAAAATAAATATATATAACTAGCAAATAACCCGGCTTGCTTCGCTATGCCGCCGTCAGTTAAGCTATTTTAACCGATGAGGGTATCAGTTTATCTTTTCCGACTTGGGAGTGGATTTCACAAATTCGAAAATATTTGACCGTATCTTACATATATCGGCTCGAAGCTGAGATTAAAAATAAAGTCCCTCCTGACATTTCTTGGTGGCGGACTTTTAAAAATTAAAGCTTACAAACCCAATTTGATAAAGATCGGCACAAAAATAAGGATTGGCCTTAAACACACATTTTGGGACATTTTCCACCAATACTCCAACCATTCCTCAAATTTGCATTGCACTCCGATGAACACTATAGCCCATTTCTTCAACTTAGAAACCTTCCCGGGCAAGCGTCTACCATCCCACTAAATTTCACTGAAATCAAAAATTTGCCAAACGTCTAACCAATCCCCAAAGTTTCACCGAGATTAAGGTTTTTGCAAATACATATTGCGGTTTTTGGACCATTTCCAACTCCAGGTCCACCTCCATGTCCACCTACAGGTCCACCTCCATTGCGACCATCATGGCCACCTTCATGTACACCTCCATAGCCACCTCCATGGCCACCTCCATGGCCATCTCCATGGCCATCTCCATGGCCACCTCCATGGCCACATTTAGGGCCACCGACATGGACCTACTTGGCCACCTCCATGGCCACCTCCATAGCCACTTCCATGGCCACCTCCACGGCCCCCTCCACGGCCACCTCCATGGCCACCTCAAAGGCCACCTCCAGGTCCACGTCCACCTCCACGTCCAGGTCCAGTTCCACCTCCAGGTCGAGGTGCAGGACCCGCACACAGCCAGAAAAATGAAAAACGGCAGCCCGGGTTACCGTTACCGTTATCGTTATTTCTTATACTATCCTTACAAACCAATTTTAAAGCCAATCGGATGAAAAAGGTTTTTGGCTGCTGATTTTTTCATGAGTTTTCCGACCCTAAGGTCAAATTTTCCAACATCAGAAAATTACATTACAAATTATTTCACTTACTATCCTTACAAACCGAGTTTCAAGTCAATCGGATGAAAAATAGATTTTTGCATATCGAATTACCCGGGAATTTTCCTTGTGAGCGGATTTTCCGAAATCGGGAACACACGTGTCCAATTATTTCGCATACTTCGCTTACAAACCGAATTTCAAGTCCGGATGAAAAAAAAACTTTCCCCATACAAACTTTTCCGACGCTTTTCCGAGTGGAAATTTAAAAAACTCCGTCTTATACGGTCATATTCTCCACATAAGGAAACTCCTGTCCAAATTTCAGCCTTCTAGCTCTTACCGTTCAGTCTATGCGTGCCGGGTATTTACGTTAATAATCAACGAAGAAGATTTAAAGGTTTTATGGCTAGAAATAGGAGATAAAAAATAGATTTTTAATAGGAACTCAAAATGGGATATTTTCGTTTTTGCAAAAGTGGCGTGACACGCAAGGAGAAAAATTTTTAGAAAAATATCCAAGCTCTTGCAGCGTCCAGTCAATCAGGAAAAAAGATTCAATTTAAAAAGCTTGATCGAGATGCGCGAATTAAAGAGTCAATACAAAATAACAGGAAGAATCGCGTGAATTCCAAAAGGGTAGGGGCCCCCAAAATAAGGAAGAAAGATGTGAGTGGCGGGTGCGGTGGGGGAGTCGAATTACGCAGTCATAGCGGCTGAAATTCAAGTATGAAGAATACGGTAAAATGTCTTCGGCGGTGGGGTGTGTCGGGGGGGGTGGGCGAGGTGTGGAGGTCGCATGGTAGAATGTGGAAACAGAGGAAATTACGCCGGGTGTGTTGCTCGCATCAACACCAGGTAGGTAGCTTGAAAAATTAGAACAGCGTCCTGCCCTCTTCCGGCGCTTCCCTTCCGAATTTGGCAGGTGGGGTGGATAGTATTTGGAAAGTTTAATTACTACTGTCACACTAGGTCCGTCAATTGTATTCATTTGGCCTTCTGGTCAATTGTGCGTTGCCAACCGGTTGAACAGTTTTATATTTATAGATAAGTTTGAGTGCCCAAACAAAACTTGAACAGCTGTTCAATAAAATCCACACAATCGGGTGTGTCCCAGAAATCTCTAGAGATTTTCGTATAAACGAAGAGATTTTTAAAGTGGAAAGAATTATGTCGGCTACTAGATTTTAGGGAAGGAAAACCGTACGTCTCAAATCTGCTTTGCCTTGAGCAGTCGGCTTTAAATATCTCAACATTTGTCATCTAATCTAGAAGCCTAGCATTTTAAAGACACTTTACATATTAAGGCAAGCAATTTTATTTCGAAAGGAAACCGTTTATACACAAATCTCTAGAGATTTCTGGGACACACCCGATTGAGTGAGAGTGGCAACGCTATGTCGCCCGTGTAGATTTTACCACCCCTCTGATTGTTTGCTTGTCTTCGTACCCAACGTAAAACAGCTACCGCCAAACTTTATGCAAACAGATTTTACAGCGTTTTTTTATATGGAGAGTTTTTGCTTGCGAGCGCTACCTGGCTTAAATTGATTAAATGGAAAAATGAAGCATAAATTTACATAAATTCTAGGTTCAGACTCTTAACGGGTTTTTTTAGAGCAAAAATTACAAAAAGAATCGCTAGGGCGCTTTACACTTTTCAACAGTTTTAAGCAACTTATAAATGGTAAAGAAAGTGAAAGCCTTAAGTCAATGGCAAAAGTCTGCTGATGATGGGTATGAAGTACCAATATATAAAGATAGTTAACACTTGTTTTTATGTGTGTACCTTTCACAAGGTTCATGACAAGACGGTCTTTGTTTTTACCTTTTAAAATTATAGTTAGCGAGTTCACCACTGTAAGCAACTTATGCATTGATACACCAAAAAGTGCTGGTTGCCTATACACTACTGTTTCAGAAACTTTCATATTTCCTCTTTTGTTTATTGGGCGAACTCTAGTTGTTACAAATTGGGTAAGTTCTCGAAACTTAGTTTAGTCTATGTATTTGAAGAAATCAACTTTTGTACTTCAACAACAAGTCTGCCGGTGTTCGTCATTGTCTCATTATTTCAATATCCAAAATTCCAATTTAGCTGCTTTCCTCTCTTCTTATATGCGCGCTAGTACAGCCATTTTGCCATTTTACAGCCACTAAACTAATTATGAATAATATACAAATACTTTGCATAACTTTAAAAAAAAAACAACAATTTGCCAGCCAACAAAATTACTAACCAATTTGCCCGTTTACCACAATTGACAACCAAATCCACATACCAACGCTTCATTGCCCCTTCCATTTGCCTTACTAATTTCCCATTTTTGCCACGTAATTGCAGTAACCCTTGCAAAGAGCTGCCAGCCAGGCAGCCAAATAGCAAAGGACCATGGTCAGGACAATGTACACGAAAGCGCCCGATCCTCATGCGGCATGTTGCTGGCCTAAGCTAAGTCCAAATCTCTTTTTTTCTACATATTCTATGACAGAGGAGATAAATCTAATTTTTGTAAGTCATGAAAACAAATGCATTTAAAAACCAAGAACCGAGAACACAAGCAGAGCAGTAAAATGATTAAATACAGATACATATATACTTATATATATATACATAATGGATAATATTTGAACAAATGATACTTGTAAATTATGCATATTTCAAATAATTTTTATTATTTTGGTAATACGATTATTATTATGAGTAAATTATTAAACTATTAACAAAACAAAGTGCTAATGTCAGAGCTAAGTGGAGGAGCATACAAATTGTTTAAAAAATTAGCTAAATCTAAATCAATAAATGAACAAACCAAAAAGTTATAGATTTTCAAGAGGCAAGTTATTTAAGTATATACATACAGATAAATATATTTAAATACGTTTAAGCAAGCAAAGAACCACTAACACTTAAATAAGCCTAATTTACGATCAACTTAAAGTTAAAGATTAAAATGGAAACTAAAAACCAGTGAGGGATACACACACAACTGTATTAATCCAGCAAAGAAAAACAGAAATATTTGACTAATTTAAGAAGTTGTACATAGACACACACACACACACACACACACACACACACACCTTACATTTGATTCACTCTACGCTTCGTCAAAAACTTTCACAGTCACCCCAAAATGTGAGAGTTTTTGATCTAAGCGAGGGGCTACACATAACTATTGAGTTCTGCTTCACTTTAGGGCGCTTCTAGCTGCTGTAGAGAATCAACTTTGTTTTTCGAAACCGCATCAAGTACCTTCAAATATGAATAGTGTGAGCTGTAAAATAAAAGAGTTACCTGCTTGCCAAAGATATTAAGCATAGAGATATCAAAGATAATTTGCCAACTTTTCCATAGTTAATTAAATTCATAAATCTTTTGTGATGTGAAACGGTGTTGAAATCATTCCACTGGCATGGATGGGTTAAGGTCAAACTTATTTACAGCAATTTACAATGTTACCAGTCTTTTCAATAAGCGCTTTAAGGCTAAGACGATTCCATTTGAATGCAAAAACCATTCGGATTTTCACCAGCCCTTTTAAAAAAAATAAGTCTTAAATTGTAATCTTCAAAAAAAAAAAACGCTTGGGACAAGTTCGATACTTTTGATATGTCTTAAATTTAAGATTTCAGACTTAAGATAGAGTTAAGGAATTCATGTCGCAGGGCCGGGAGTTGGGAAGCTTTTGGGCTTGATGTTGCTTATCACACTTCAACATTGAACTTCAACGTCCTAGCATAAATCTGTTTCCAAATCTGCAAAATAGTTTTTTATATATAAAAAATTCAAGCTAAGCCTGCCCTGACTATGTCCAGTGGACATTGTCCACGTTCCAGTTTTTAAAACTTGTACAAAGAATGTTTTCTTTGAAAAGAATAAAAATTTTACCTTGCTTCGTCGATCTCTTCTGAGCTTCGCGAACGATTTCAATCATTCTGATTCAACCTAAGACCCTTTACTCTTCCGTTCGATAAGCTGCGACATTTCGGGGTTGCGTTGAATTCTGAGAGCACCGATTAATGTTACCATGACCTCTTTTTGGCAACAAATATGGAACTGCTTATGATCATTATGTTTTATAAATCGCACGTAAAGCTTTCACTTATAGTCAAAGTGAATGTTAGCAGGCTCAAGGTCGAGGTTTGATTATAGTTCAATAATCAACCAGAAAATTCAACAGAGAATACATATGAACATGAACAGTAGCTGTGGCTGTGTAGACGGCCGTTTCGGCTGCCGCCATGGCGAAGCCTTTTGTCAGTACACTTTCAGTTGCTGTTACACCAACAAGCCATTTGAGAATTCCAAGTGCACAAATAGCACAAAATTTCAACTAGCTTTAAGCTCCGCCGTTTCACTTATCAATAATTTACTTTTGAAATAGCCAAAAAGTAACCAAACGAACGGAAAAAGACTGGAAAAACCAAACAAATCAGAAAGAACAAATGCTGAGCTGTCATATAAAATGACCGCCTACTGCGCTACATGTTGAACTGTAATTGAATTTAGCTCACAACAAAATGTTTATTTGTTGAGAACTTTGCAACTTCTTTACTAAAGTACCCACATG
Source organism: Lordiphosa collinella (assembly GCA_018904265.1). Taxonomy (NCBI): domain Eukaryota; kingdom Metazoa; phylum Arthropoda; class Insecta; order Diptera; family Drosophilidae; genus Lordiphosa; species Lordiphosa collinella. The sequence goes on along the minus strand of JAEIFV010000391.1, from coordinate 143,317 downwards.
GGTCAACTGTTTTGAAAAGAGTTTGCAACCCCCAGTATTCTCAGTTGTAATGGTTTTGAAAGAAAAGCTTTACGCATGCGTGGCAACAGTTAATCCATTCAACAAAAGAAATTTCTAACCTTGTCGTAGAAGAGATCGTGCCAGGATTTTGGGTGTTCGGGCATGCTGAAATCCGCTTGGACATACATACTCAAAGTTTATTTCTTTATCTTAGAGAGCCCAGTTAAGAGATAAAGCATCCTGTGGCCGGATTTCAGAAAATATCGCTGCAGATTCTCACCTCATCATAGTCCATGATATTTCATAGTTGTCAAACCTGGCAAATAAGAATTATAAAAATAAAAACACTCAGAATAACAATCGTTACCAATAAAAGCCTTGGATTTTATACATCTTTCATTTCAAAAAGATATCGAAATGATTTTCAAAAGCAAAAAGCTGAACTTTACATTCGTTCCGAAAATGTCGCATAAGATATAAATGCAGAACACAAATCTTTGCCCAAATACACCGCAACTAAACGATTCGATCATTAAGCCATAGTAAAATTTGGTACAAGTCCGCAAACCGGAGTTGGGAAAATGTTTACTGGGCATAGAAGGAGAAAATAAGAGTAGTGGTATTTCATTGTCGAGGCCGAGGCCTAATATCTATCACTTACTCTACACCTCTCCTTACACTACCAAATTAGAGGCAAGCTCGAAAGTGTCTTCTTTTCCAATTAATTGAATTACTTGAAGCCCGATCCCTTGGCTGTGGTATCGCTAGACTGTAGATGGGGACAGTAGGAATCTTGTTAACCCATTTCCTTCTGCGTTCGACTAGTCGAACAGGGCTGCTTTCTATTTAGAACAAATTTTTTCTTGAATCTAGTATAAACAATTGCTTAATTAATTATACTATACAATACAATAGTAAATTTCATTGGCTTTGAGACAAAAAATATTGCGATCAATATTTCCCGTATCCATTTGGACTGGACATGTTTTTAATATCCTTTTATCATCCAATGGAACTAAAAAATCATCCAAAGGATATGAATAATGATCATCCCTTGGATGATTTTTCAGCTCCGTTCGATGATAAAAGGATATTAAAGAAATATCCAGACCAAATAGATATTTTATGGATCTTTTTTAAATGTACGCGATGTGCTTTCGCCTTTACGAAATAGACTTATTTTCTTCTCCGGGGGCTGTCACAGGAACTTCTTTCAAACAAATTCCAATTCTTAGGTAATACTGAAAGCTCTTTCAGTTGGTTTCAAAACTCTGCTGTTTTGTTAGATTTTGTCAAAACAACCAATCCGAGTTCGCAAAAAAATGTCATTTATTATTGACCAAAAATATGTTTCCAGGGTTGTCAAGAGTATTTGAATGATTGTTGTTATGAGAAAATGATTTGAATTTGATCTGACACTTAAATTTATTATAGGATTTCATTGTGTTCGGGGATGCTGAACACAATACACAAACCTTCTAACTGGGCTTTCTAATAAGGCGGTATATATCAGGGATGCAAGCTGGTTCTGAACCGAACCGCTTTTTTTTAGCTGGTGAACCGAACCGCAAACCGAACCGATCCGAACCGATGACCACAAAATTTTGGACTGCCTTACCATCAAAAGTCTGGAAAGAAATAGTTTTTCGAACTGATTTAAGCTAAATTCGGGACGTTATCCTTAAGGGTTTTTGTTCCGCGGGAACTAGGGCGATCCTAGAAATAAGTTTTTGTCATTTTTTATTAAATTTAAAAATATGCACATATCTGGTCGGTATACTTAAAGATGGGCTTTAAGGGTTGAGATTTTACAGATTTTCGGCTTTGAAGAACACAAAGTGCGTTGCGAATTCTTTTCCGCGCAGATTTCAGGGAAGTTCGGGGTTATTCGCAAAAACAGAAACTAGTCTTCATTAAATTTATAATAAATAAAGACTGAACCACTGAACCGAACCGAAACCGCGATTAAGTTGGCTTCAAAAACCATGTAATAAGCCGAACCGGTGGTTCAAAAACTGTGATTCAATCTATTTGTAATTTCTAACTGAAAAAAACTTCTTGAAGTTTGCTTCATGGCTTAAACACCGACTAAGACAATGAATTCTCTAGTTCTGTGGCGCTGACGGACTATTCGAGAGATTCACAGATCAAACAAAGTCACAATCTCTAGAGAATTCTCAAAAACGATTTTTCATACAATTTTTTTTTCTAGCATTGAGAAAGCTTATAAGAAATTGACTTGTATGATACGTTGAACCGAAAATTTTTGTGTCTAATCCAGGGATGTTCAAGAAGAGCGAGGCCAAAAAGTGAGAGTGTATTGGTGTGCGATATTGAAGCGACACTGCCCAGCTTTGAACTGCCCTCAACGATGGCTGGGCAGCGAATATAGGCAAAGAGAGCTCTGCTTACGCTCATATGCGCGACTTCGGCATGAACTCGGCTCGTGTTAAATAGCCGATTGCTCTCGGCCCCTGGGGGCTATGGAGGAACATCGCTGGTCTAATCAGAATCCGGTTCGAGTTTACATTCAAGAGGATAAATAATTAAAAAGTTAAGTTCATGGTCCGATTCGAGGGAACTGATGGACCCTTGAATTTCGCCACAGGACCGATTTGTTCCCATAATTCTATTCAACACAAGATTATTGACTGTAAAATAGGGAAGGGCGGAGGCTGAGTTGGAACCCTTTTTCCTTTTGAATGATATTTGGATTTGAGTTTGCCAATATACATGAGAGATTTCAAATGAAGAAAAGAATTTTATGAAACTGTTTAAATGATGTTTTCGTTTAGCAATTCCAGATCGAAAAAGTACTTTTTAACAACAAATGTGCTGCTAGGGCATTAACTGTTGTCACCTTTGCATTATTAGGTAAAGAATTTCTTACTAGAACAGCGTTTTGGTTAACTTGTAAAAGTACTCTTCAACCCAGCCTTGTCATGTAGTCTAATTCAAGTTACAGATGTTTCACATTACCTACCCCGAGTACCAATTTAACTTTCAAGCATAATTATTTTGTTCTTTAGCGCTTTTGCAACATTTTGCTATGCATTTTTAGATAAAGATTTTAAGTAAACATATCACATGCCTAAGAGCAGAGACAGAGAGAGAGAGAGAGAGAGAGGGTAGTGAAGGGAAGCATCAGGTTTTTATATATATACATATAGAAATACAAGGAGAGAAGTAAATGCCATATAGCTATTGTTCCTATCGAAACAACATCATTAAACAATTCCTTTTGCTTAAGCTCACATGGCTACGATATTGATTTAAACCTTTCCGTCCATTCAGCTTTTTGCACATACCACACACACACACACCTACATACACACACACACATATGCACATCCATCCAAAAACAGCCGCTTCCTAAATAGAACTAGAGCAAAACAACAACAAAAAATACGTAAACTGAAATGCCAAAGAAAAATGCATACAAAATGTTGCAAAACCAAAAAGCGCTTTAAATAACCAACAAAGAGAAGAAAACTATCAGCGAGGTTTCCAGCAAACTAATTATACAATATAGAACCGAGATACATACTTACATATATAAATAATCAGACTTTTTACACTCCTCACTCTTCATCTTCTATCCTCAAATACTTTTGGGTTAAACTCTGCATTAAATTTAAAATGCTTCAATTAATCAATATCAACTGCTCTTTGATCATTCCCATTCAACATCAGATTTCTTCTTAGAAACCCCCTAAGAAATCGCATATAGAAATGTTACCGAAAACAAATGATATATTATGGCAAGTTATTTCAAACAACAACAAAAATTCTATTTACTAAGTTCAAACTGAATGCAAATGCAACTCAAATACACAACAACAACAGCAACAACCAGAAATATATCATTTATTGAAAATGTTGAAACAGCGCCATATGCGCTCCCAAATACTTGTATCGTATTTTAATATCTCGACAACAATCGAAGGTCGAGAAACGACAATAAACTGTGAAATGAAAAAAAAGAGAAAACCAAAACTAAATTATATTATTAAAAATTTGCAGAGAACGGCATTATTAATGATGACAAAAAAAAAACCAAAACCAAAAATGAGTAAAAACACAACACAAAAACTTGAAATGTGTAAACCTAAAACTAAACATTTAAATAACAAAACCCAAAAAAAAAAAGAAAAAACCAAAACAAGAAATTCATTAAAATTGTTTTCTAATAAAGCAGATCAAAATGTGTTTTATTTTTTTGCACAATTGATAGGATGGCGCATAAAACAGTGCACGAACAATTAATGGTCTGAATTGATTTCAAGAAGACCGAGGCCAAAAAGTGAGAGTGTATTGGTGTGCGATATCAAAGCGACACAGCCCAGCTTTGAACTGCTCTCAACGATGGCTAGGCAGCGAGTGAAGGCAAAGAGCGCTCTGCTTACGCTCATATGTGCGACTTCGGCATGCGCTCGGCTCGTGTGCGTGTAAATAGTCGATTGCTCTCGGCCCCTGGGGGCTATGGAGGAACATCGCTGGACTAAAGTGATATGAAACCAGCTATTTTACGGAGTTGAAGTAGGCGGAGCATACAAAAGTGCCTACTCGGAGGGTTCTTTTGTACTTTACTCTGGTTCAGTTATAAATTTGAACAAAATCAATGGTCCATTAATTAGATAATTACGCGAATTTTTTTTAATAGGCAGATATCTATTTAAATAATAATAGGAAAAATACATAATTTTTTAGGTAATTGCGTACTTTTATATTTAAATCAAAATATTGGTATCTTAGGAACCAGAACCTCTCTTTGGAATTTCTTTTTCGTGATCGTTCAACACAGTTCTCGTTGAAACAAATTTGGTTTGAATAGGTTAATTAATGAGGCTGCAGGACCTAGAAATGTGAGCATACTTTGTTTTATTTGAATTCAGCGCATGTAAATACATTAGGAACGATTGCTATCTTCTCTGCTCCAAAAAATGTCTAAGATACTGAAAATTGTGCCTCAATTCCCGAGACAAGGTAAGTTCGAATCCCAATTAAGGGGGGTAAGGTTAAATTTTTTGTGACGTCACAGTTAAAATCTCTATATTAAAAGCAATAGCACTTTGGAGTATGACATTTAAAGATTGTTGTATAAAATTTTCACAAGGAAATATTGAAAAACACGGTAATGGCAGCAATAAGTTGAATTGCGGTGCCCCTCATAACTTGGTGCTGGATCATCAGAAATAAAAAAAACCAACCTTTATTCATTAGATAATAGTTTTCCCCAGGCAATGCTAAAAAAAATCGGCTTCAAAATTTCAATAAGATCGGTGCAGTAGTTTTGAATTTATGGGTGGCACCGACTTTTAAAACGTGAGTTGTGGGAAAAACGATTTAAAGTGTTTTATACTCATACATTTCCTACACATCCAGAAAAATTTCTTTCTAAAATAGGCCAGAATCGCACTAAAATAAAGAAAATCGTCCTTATTTTTGCGCCTAGGGTAAATTTTTACCTTAAAAAAATAGGGGTAAGTTAAGGTATACCCTTGCAGCTTCCATTGATAACAAAAAAGTTTTTCTAAGACTACTTTTTGGACATTACTTTTCTATGGGATCAATACTACAAAGATGTCTGATTTCTATTAAACTTGGTGAAATCATGGAAAAGCATAATACACTGTTAATTGCGAAATTTGGAGGCGATGTCATTTAAGACAAAAAGTTTTTCTCACTTCAACTTCTTTTTCGACCGATCATTCATACTGCAGCTATATGCAATAGTCATCCGATTTTGATAAAACTTTGTAGAAATGTGTCCAAAGTAAATAAAATAAGTGTATGCCAATGATAAGGACGTTTTCATTAAAAACAAAAAAGTTTTTCTCACTAGAACTAGTTTTTCGACCGATCGTTCCTATGGCAGCTATATGCTTTAGTCATCCGATTTCCACCAAACATAGTGAAATCATAAGAAAGGATAGTAAACTAAGTACGTATTTTGGAGGCGTTTCCAATAAAAACAAAAAAGTTTTTCTCACTAAAACTAGTTTTTTAACCGACCGTTCCTATGACAGCTATACGCTATACTCATCCGATCCGGCCGGTTCTGACAAATGTGCAGCGTATTTGTACCAAAAGACTTCGTGCAAGGTTTGGTGAGGATAGCTTTAAAACTGACGGAGGAGAAAGCATAGAAACAGACGGACAGACGGACAGACGGACAAACTAAATCAACTCAGCTCGTCGTGCTGATCAAGAATATATATACTTAATGTGGTCGGAGATGCTTCCTTCTATGCGTTACAAACATCCGGACAATTTTATAATACCCTCTGCAAGGGTATAATAATGATTTTGTGGTATTCAAATTTTAGGAAAAAAATTCTCAAATATAGATTCCAACTCAGGACCTCGGCACTCTAATAGCCGATTTCCACTTGTACGAGTTCTGTTATCGATTCCACGATACATCGATAAATTCCACTAGGTGTTTCTACTACGTTCAACGTTCACTTCCGCGTTCACAACAACAACAGCTGACCTGGTCAATTTGTTTACATTTGCTCATCAATCGAAATGGACTTAAATGACGTTGTTTTACAAACTGCAATTGAAAAGCAACAAAAAAGTTTTTCTCACTAGAACTATTTTTTCGACCGATTCTTCCTATGGGAGCTATTAGCTTTAGTCATCCGATTTCGACCAAACTTTGTGGAATTGTGTAAAAGTATATAAAATAAGTGTAGGCCAATGATAAGGACGTTTTCATTAAAAACAAAAAAGTTTTCCTCATTAGAACTAATTTTTCGACGATCGTTCCTATGGGAGCTACATGCTATAGTCATCCGATTTAGCAACACACCCCACCCTTTTTATGTTTTTTCCCTTTTGTGTGAAACCGCTTTCAATATTTAAGAAATTTTTTTCTAAATTTGATTACCACAAAACATTTATTTCAAGAAAATTAAAGTTGTATTTTTTGTGAAAAGCCTTTTCTAAATTATATTAATTTAATTATATTAATTATATATTATATTAACCCTAGGCGCAAAAATAAGGTCGATTTTCTTAATTTTAGGGCGATTCTGGCCTTTTTTAAGAATGAAATTTTTCTGGGTGTAGCATTTGGCGTTTTAAGTCACAAGCCCAGGCCCGGCGGAAGGAAAATCCGAGCCCAAAAACTTTCCTCGTAGTGGGTAGAAAATCGCTAGGATTCTCTCTGTAGAATTTTTCCACGAAAAAATAAGCTATTGAGCAGGTACAAACCAACAATCGTCTTTAGTAAACTGCTTATGAAGAAAATCACTGTATTTAAAAAGCTTATTGCGGGTTGCTATAGTAAAAGGAATGTAATTTTTAAAAAATAAGTGCTTCCGTCTCGTGATTATATGTTTAACCAGCAAGATCTCTAATAATGCTTAATAAGCAGTGCTTATTTAGTTACTTATAGTTGTTTTATGTAGCATGAAAGTAGCATCATCCGCCTGTATCCTAGCGAGTTTGATTTTTTCTGTTAATCTGAGTCCTTCTGATTATAAAATGTCCAATAAGATCTGCGAACACCGGCGAACCTACATGGAAAACAAAAAAGATTTTCACACTAAAACTAGTTTTCCGACCGGTTGCTCCTATGGAAGCCTTATGCTATAATCATCCAACTATATATGTGGGAGTCCGAGAGTTAGCAGAGCCTTATAGAGCAACACGCAGTTGCTGTGACTAGTTTTTTGACCCATCGTACCTATAGGAGCTATATGATATAGTAGTCCGATTTTGATCCAGATTATAAAGGTGGTGTAAATATTGAAAAAAATATGTTTAATTACTGCCAGCATGGCCATTCCGCCCAAAGAGCTAAGTATCTTTTCCGCTCCTGCTCTTTTCATATTAGTTACGGTAGGGCCTTCCTTTCGGCTTTCCTTATGTCATTCGCTTTTCAATTGATTGACAGGAGCTTTATCATCCATTCGGTTAATACGCCCTTAACAGGACAGCCACTGTTGTTTTATGCGCTTGACCTAGCTCATACAATTTGTGATTAATTCTGGGGTAAGTTCATAGCCAACTTTTAAAGGTCCATAAATCTTCTAAAATAAATCCACCAAAAATTTTGGAAATAATGAAGAACCTAAAAGTTGAATTTAATTGACGGAAATTCGCGGTCTCTTGTTAAATGCACTTTGAAGCTAATTAAGTAAGCCTTTCAATTTACCTATGATCCGATGTCAATTGGAAGCTATGCCATTGTACTACAGCGCCATAAAACTTGGACATTTAGCTGTACTATCGCCAAAAAGTTTAGGGTATTCATCAGCATGTACGTAGTCTGCACTCACCTGTTTCTACTTATAACAAACAACCTTTTAAGCAACTTGTGGTTAAGTATCGTGGAAGTTACTTTCGCCACACTAACCAATCATCTCTTGGTGACACATCAAAAGCCATTTAAATTTTTTTTTGGGGTTTCACATAAAGCGGTGGTATGTCTTTATTTACCATTGATAAACCATTTAATCCATACATGTTAATTTTGGTATAAATAATTTAAACATTTATGCATTTATTTATTTATTATAATTTAGTATAGTTGTATGTATATTTAGATGCGTTTATCATATTCTTTACAAATTACTCGCCGGGTTTTTAGTTGAACTTACAAACAGAAATGCGACCCATGATTAGAGACATACTTGGTATTTGTTGTTTGAATATTTTATGCGTTAATTAAACGTTAAAGTGAATTTGAAATTATGTTACAAAAGTTGTTGTTGTTTATGTTAAGTTTTGCTAGTGCGTTTTTTCAAGGAACCAAATGTTTAATACGTTATAAACTATATGTAATACGTAGGTAAGTGCATGTATGTCTGTATCTGATAGAAATGTTCAATTTTGCGTGGCCTAGGGGGACTGTGTTGTTGGTTGGTTAAGTATAATACTAATCAGTCTTTATAACAAAAATAAATATGGAAAGTGTGTGCAGACTGTGCGCGAGTTGTATGTAGGAATTAGCCGAGTGCTTGGTGGGGGGGTATAAAAGCCAAATTGGAGATATGTATGGGATGCTGCAGAATGATTCCTAGTCCTCTTTCCTTTGTGTTGGTGTGTGTGTGTATGTTACATTAGATAATATTTTATATTGTCGCTTTGTTACAATTACAATTTTACATTAATTTTATTTAATTATTTAGCTTAAGAGACCATAGAAAATATGTGAGTGTGTGTGTGTTGGTTGGGGTGAGCAAAAGCCTTTAACGACTAGCTGAAGCGTAGCATACTTTTTGGGGCTAGATTAATTTTTCATTAGTTTAAAAAAACCATAAAATTGCAGCTTAAATTCGTATGCATTTTGCGTTTTTGCAGTGAAATTCTATTATTATTTAGTGCTTGCACATATGATCTAGTTATAGATTATGATATATATAGCTTCTTCTTACATATTCATTCATTCTCATTTCTGATATGATAAACTTTAGTTTACATTGATTGATTACTTAATTATCTTACACATTGTATACGAGCGAGCAGAGCATGTATAAATATATAGAGATATAGATATATATAGCGTATGTATGTATGTGTGTATATGGCATAAGGATGGGTAGTTCAATGAGTCATCTCTCTTCATTTGCGTGGGATTTGTGCTACTTAGTACTTGAGTCTCGGTTGATAGGCAAAGCATTTGAATGGAAATGTGGGTTAAGCTTTTAGTGCAGTTGAGCCGTCACATAGAGTCCACAGTCCTGATCCGAGGCCATGGAATAATTGGCCGAATCCCGATCTTCGTGTATGGTTGGATGTTGATGTTGTGTGATGGTGTCATGTGGCATTTTGGCAAAGGCATGATGGGCCGCACCATAGCCCAAGTGGCCATAGGGCGATTCGGCTGCCTTGCTGACATGCGGCAGGCGGCGCAGAAAATGTGGATTGGAGTAACGCACACCATTTGGCAAGGTGGTATGCGGCGGCGGCGGTGTTTGGCCATGGCCCAAGGCCACTGCTGCATTTGCATAATGTATGCTGGGTGTCTTGAAGCTAGAGACTTGTGTTACACCACCCATGGAGCTGGTCATGGCTGAGGTGGATGCATAACCGGCTCCAGCACCTGCGGCAAGCTGCTGGCTGTGACAGCCCACCGGCAATGGCATGGTACTGCAATGTGCTGTATAGTCGAACTTCTGCTCCGGAGCCGTACGCTGCAATGGCAAGGTGGCACTGTTCATGACGGAGCCGGCTGGATCCGCATTAAAGCTGGACATGCGCATATTGGTGCAACGTCCGTACGGTTCTTCTTGTATGGGCGGCTGTGGTGGACGCGGTGGTGGCTTGCAGCTGGCTCTAGGCCTTATAATCACTTCCAGTTCACGCTCTTCGCCGGAATGCACACCGCTAGAGGATTCGGAGGGGGCACGATCTGGTGGCGAGGTGGTAGTGCTCTCAGTGGTTGAGGTGGTGTCACTGCGTGGCGTTAGCGCCTCATTGGGTACACCCGAATCGGCACGACGCAGGCAACGGGGTGTGGAACTGGAGGCGATCTGGATGTAGGATAGATAGACAGACAGAGTTGGGAGTAAGTGAAAGTGGAATCAAGAAGAGACAGAGGAATGTAAGTAAGGAAAAGACTGGCGGCTGGCTTCAATTTGTGGTAGTCTGCAAGTGAAAACAAAATTCAAATCAGGCAAATGTCTATGTACTCCATTATGCTGTCGGAGTCTGCAACCAAATCATCCATCAACCTTGGACCCTTGCAACGGGTCTGTCTCTTTGGGCTGGCACTGATTTATGCTGTCTCATAAGAGTAAACATAAATCTCATGCATTGCTGCATTGGGGGGGGACACCAGGCGACAGGGGCGTGACATGAAACACGCCCCACAAAGGCAACAACCCATTGCCTCTGTCATGTTAATCACAAAAGTGCATGGCAAGCTGTTCCGACGTACAATTGATACTCTTTCCTAATGCGAAGTCAGAATAACTGAGTTCAAATATTTTTAAACAAAATTTTAAGACAAAGTTTCTACATTTTACAAGAATCAGTCTGTCTGTTTAGCTACTTAAAGCAGCGGTGGGCAACGCTCAGCCCGCCTGTCCCTTGCCGACCAAACTGTTATTCTGCTTAAAATCAATGCCCAATAAAATACTCGACTGCCAACAACAAAATATGCTGCGCAATTATTGCTTCCCTTCTGTTTGATTTTGCTACTCCCAGCTGATTTAAGGCACCTTCTGTATCTGTCATCAACAGACTTGGCTATTCACTACAAGATCGTTTTATCAGGGATGCAAACCGATAGGGAATTTGAACTGTACTGACAAAAAAGAATTTTGAATGAAATATTTTTTAAATTTTAGCCACTTTCATTAAGATCTACCTTTATTTGACTAGCCTTGGCTACTTTAAGTGTGACCAGCTTTACTTGATAACTTTTCTTTAAAAAGTTACAAATTTTTTGGTCAAATTTTAATAAGAACAATTTTTTGTAAGGAAATAACTTCTATTGTTTTTCCACTGAACACGAGTTTTTTTTATAAGTCTCAAAAATTGAGTACTTTTTTGTGGGTAATCAAAATGCGAAAGAGAACATTTTAAAAATTCTAGAAATTTTGAGACAATTTGTGACAGCCCACTCTAAGATAGAATTCCAGGCACAAGTGCCCTTTAGCGATATGAAATTTCTAGTATGGAGATTCAAAATCGGTTTTTGGTAGAGATTGGAGCGGGAAGAATATTCGATTCCGTCCCGATCCCGAGCCCAAATTTTCAATTCAATCGTGCTCCGTCCTAATTCCTAGACCAAATTTTCAATTCAAGCCTGGAGGTTCGACCCGCTGGAAAGTCAAATGATAGGTTTTCGGACCAGTTCATTTAATTACACAGTTCAACAAATATTGGGTCCATGCGGGCCTGGGAGTGAAATTGTTACCGTTCGATGGAGTTTATGAAGCTGAACACAAGTTAGTTCTCAGAATTGCTCTAGCACGTCAAGTTTTTGAGAAATCAATGATCAAAGTTGTTAAAAGTGAATAAAATGACACTTTTCAAAAATTGTTTAAAAAGCAATCTTGGACTGCATGATGCGCTTGAAAATTTAGATGCATACAGGGAACTATTATCTTTGGACGGCAATAAAACAATGAGACACTGTTTTTAAAAAGATCCTATTGACACACAGCTATTTTAGGATGTTTGTTTGGAAAATATAAATTGTACATCTTTTTTAATTTATTTATGGTCCTGGCATCAGATTAAGTACCTCATCATAAATTGTTAAGCGTATCATTCGGTTCAAGACTGACTTTTTAAACATTTTTTGACAAGAGCCATTTTAGGCATTTTAACCAACTTTGACCATTGATTTTTCTAAAACTTGACGTGCTAGAGAAATTCTGAAAATTGATTAGTATTCAAGGGCCAGCGATGACTATACATGTGTTGAACTGTGTTATCAAACATAAGATTTTGGTTAATTTTTGATAAGAATAAGACTTGTTTTTGAAGAGAAGGGAGCGTCTAGCTTAGAAATCTCTAAAGGGGTTAGGGCTTTTTTTTAATTCTCTGTATTAGAGGTACACGGAGTATATGAAGACCCCATAAAGTATATATATTCTTGATCAGAATCAACAGCCGAGTTGATAAAGTCATGTCCGTCCGTTCGTCTGTCCGTCCGTATTAACAAACAGATCTCAGAAATGGTAAGAGATAGACGTTTGACATGTATGGGACAAGTGTTTCTTATAATTGCAGGCAGATCAAGTTTATTTAAAATTTTTGCCACGGCTCCCCTCGCCCCCGCAAATTTGAAAAAGCGTTATATCTCCCACAGTTTTATAGATAGAAGGTTTATTCCTTCTGGACATATTTAGTAATCAGGGTTATTTATCGATCTGCCAAAGGAATGGAAACGATCGGATGAACGATAGTAGAGTTATAGGGAAAACCAACAATTATGGGCGGCACCGGTCGCTACGGTGATGGGCGGCACCGGTCGCTACGGTGATGGGCAGCACTTGACAGGTACAGTTGGGCTTCACCGATTTTCATTCTGGTTTTTTCTTTATTCCATTATTTACATTAAATCTACTATATACTTATAAGCACTTTGGGGCAGCATGATACAAAAAATTAGACAGAAACATCATAAACCTGCGGGACGGCCGCAAGGCATTGCTTTGAAGGTTTATGGCCCGCCTACTCCCTGCTTCTACGTTGCATATCCACTCTCCGGAGGGTACCCATAATGGTAATTATCCTCGGCTATATCGCCTCTTATCACTCTGGATAGTTCAAACAGGACGTGCCTGGCGTCCTCCACAGGCCCTTCCTTCGCAGTATGTGCACTGCTCGCTATTATCATGTGTCCGACTCTTTTTAGGTAGCTCCTAAAACAACCATATCCACTAAGAAGCTGTGTCAAGTGAAAGTTCACCTCGTCATGCTTTCTAGACAGTCATGTCAACAATTCAAGAATTAGGCTATGGGTCCAGCGCCCTGTAGTGGATTGATCCCAACGGTGTTGCCAATTCTCGATGCTCTGCTGCCTCGCTTCCTGCTGCTGGGTACCTTTGTTAGGTTGACTTGAGCCTCTCAACCGTGAAGCCCAGTACCTCTCATTTGCTTCTGTGGGTAGCTCACTAAGTGGGAACATCCCGGTAATGACCAACGCAGCAATTTCCGACACCGTACGGTATACAGAAAAAAAACCCCGAGCGCACTTAGACGGTACGCCGTACAAACGATTTTTATGTAGCTAGCGAAGTTCATGGAATGATGCCAGATTGGCGCCGCATATTAAATAGTGGCTTTCGTAACACTCGCCAAAAGCCATCTTCGCCCATGTTTTGGTCCGCGCGTGTTCAGCATGATTCTAGCTAAAGCGCTGCTTGATTTTGGGTTAGCTAACTTTTAAAGAAATGAATTTTTTTGTTTTTGAATTTTCATATTTTCATAATGTCCCTTAAGAGTGTCAATTTGTATAGACCGAAAAAAATCGACCCGGAGTATAGCAAAAACGCAATCTACAGTAAATTCTAAGAACCTTTTCCCAGGAAACCATGTGTCTTAAATCAATTTCGAGCCAGCGGTTTTTATCGTTCTCAAAACAACTTTTTTGAAAAATAAATGTTTTTTCTACAATTATGGCCACATTTCAAAAACCCAGAAAATAAAAAGGAGTTTTTAGCTGGTAAATAGCCTCAAAGCATATAAATTATCACCACCAGCATAGAAATTGTACCCATACCACTGCTTTAAATAGCAAAACGTCTGGAATTCACCTTTGACCAAGACTGTTGAAATTGATGAAAAGCCGACTTGTATCGTTCTTTAAAATCATTTTTAAAGGAACCTTTTCTTTTATTGCAAATTTCCGCTAATTAATGTTCTGAATCCATAAAAAAATTGGTTTCAATAGCTGCTGTACCTTTTCACTTCAAATTTCCTTGAAAGAACAACTTAAATTTTTTTTAAAATTATTCTTGTAATGCTCTATTCATTCATTACAAAAAAATTGAAAAAAAAAAAAAAAAGGAAAAAAAAAAAAAAAACATACATAGCCGTTAAAAAACAACTTTTCGAAGAATAAACTTAAAAAGTAGACCTCAAGTCTCTTTTGCTTTCCATTCTTGGTATTCTGGCTCTTCTTTGTGGAGTTACGGCCATTATGATATCACGATTTTCTTTAATAGCTCGTCTAGATACATTGGTTTACAATTACACAAGTCGCTCAGTTCCTAGAATATGAGCGGTAATCCTCGGATCAGGTCTTAGTGGATCGTCATATTTTAAATATTTCAAAAGATGCTCATAAGGAATATTTGCAGTGAATGGTTCAGGATTTCTATCGTAAATTCGGAAGGTCACACTTTTCATTCATTATTGAGTACATGTGGAATCAAACGAGTAAAACGTAAAAGTTGAAAAAATGAAAGTGTGAGTTTTGACAGAAGATAGCGGAAGACATAAACTCAAAATCTTGCCCTGCGGTCGAGCCATTAAAATCTGGAGTTGAAATTGAAATCTGTTGATCCGGCTTTGAACAACTCATATATCTTGAAATGATTGCTATCGATAGCACCAATGCAGTTTGGAATTCAACCCCCTTACTTCGTGCTTGTAGATGGAAATGCCATGTACTTCTTGTTTAACACGGAAAAAAGAAGAATGATTGTCCCTTAAGAAATTTTGGTGGATTGGAAAAGGAAACTGCAACGACGTCTTCTGCAGGAATCACAATGTGCTGCTCCTGAACATTTATACACAGTCTTGTAATTTGCATCAGCCAAGTAGGCAAAAGGTTGATAACACTTGATAAAGAGTGGACTGTTCATAAGCTGAAACTCATCTTTGAGCAAACCAATCTTGATTATGGTCATTAAACAAATTGAAACGTTATTTGCTGCAGGCATAATAATAATGGAAACATTGTTAACTTTTAGTTCTTTTTCTGCCATTCTGCTGGGCTTTCTGTTGCTTGTTTTAAATGCAAGTAAATAAAATTTTGTACTAATTATTATGTTTCTTTCCTATGAAATCCTAGAACCAATTTGCGGCAGCTTCATTTTGGAATTGAATTGAAAATAAAAAGAAGGAAAAGGACCTACAGTGATGTAAATACACACATCTACTCATTCTTATACTATTTTAAACCACCTCCAACTAGAAATTTCACATTGCTCAAGGACACTTGCGCTAGCAAATAAATTGAAAGAGTATTCCAACCCTGGTTCAATAGCTCTGTCTCCTACTTATGTTTACACAGCATTTGCATTAACTGGCCACCATCCTCTTGTTGTCCAACTTACATGCGCTTCGTTGGTGTGGACGGCCACAGTGACCGGGGCCAAAGGACTGACTAGATGATGCTGATGAGGATTATGCGGCTGAAGTGGATGATGAATAGGCGGCTGCTTTAGCTGTGGATGTATTTTGTGTGGATGTTCGGGCGACAATTGCATGATCTCGGGCATAGCTTGGGGTGCACGGCCGCTGCCGTAGCTAGGATGTGGCTGCACAGTCGGTGGCGGCATAGGTGTGGGTGCACCCTTAACGGGCAGTGGTGGCGGCGGCGGTGGTGGTGCTGCTGCAGCAGCTGTTGGCTGCGGTGGCTCCAGATCTCGTGTGGAAGCATAGGTAATACTATCATCACGCACACAGGCCAACAGTTTGCCCTCCTCTGAGATGTTGTCATCGCTAATACCACCCAAGCCACTCAAATTGGCATAGTCGTGGGGATGGCCATGGACAAAGTGTTGCGGTTGTTGTTGTTGTTGTTGCGGAGGCGGAGGGAGTTCATCATATTCGGACAAACGTAGCAGACTCACACCTAAGGTAGTGGAGATGCCAACACCACCAGCTCCACCACTCTTCTTCACACTGCCCATGGTGATGCCCACAACAGCACCGGCGGTGGCTGCTCTTAGTGTCGCGTATTCGCCGTCGTCAATTTCCCCCGTAGAACTGGCAAAACATATCGCGGTTCCACGGCCCGTATGGCTAAGTAGGCGAAAATTGGAAAAGAGAGATTGGCTTAATTAGAGGGAAAATGTGGTTTAAATTGGATATTGCCGCCTTGCATTTGGTGTTGTTTTTTGGTGGTG
Organism: Lordiphosa collinella; assembly: GCA_018904265.1. Taxonomy (NCBI): domain Eukaryota; kingdom Metazoa; phylum Arthropoda; class Insecta; order Diptera; family Drosophilidae; genus Lordiphosa; species Lordiphosa collinella. The sequence continues at coordinate 126,767 of JAEIFV010000391.1, read as the reverse complement.
TGTTTTTGGAATTTGAAAATTTTCCATAAAAAATAACATTTTTTGATAAATTCTGACAAATTTTAATTGCTTTTCATTTGGTCAACATATAAAATCCTTCAATATTTGCATAATTTCCAACATTCCATGAGAATTGTGGCAACAAATCCACTCTCAATAAATTTCTTCATGGTTAGTTAAGCAATTTACCAATTGACAACAACAACAACAAAAAAGGTGCGACAGTTTGATTGTTAGATTAGTTTTTTTTTTGTTAATTTTGTTAATAAACATACATTTTTCCCACACACACACACACTCAATTAGCTCTAGTTTAGTTAGTTAATTTCTAGTACTAAAAAATATAAATCAAAATATTCAAAAAACAAACAAAAGTTCTCTTTTAAAACAGGCGACAAGCGGAACAAAATAGTTTTTCTTTATCCATTTTAATCTCTAAATTTTTTATACAAACTTTTTTTTTTTTTAGTTCACTGAAAAGTTAGACAACAAATCAACAAAATGCCACGCCAAAGTGCTGGTAAATGTGGGAAATTTAGTGTTGTGAAACGCTGCTGGAGATTCATGAAAAATCGAAGAGAATCGTGCACAAAAAAACATAACAAAACAATGAACTAGAAAAACACAAAATCACATAACGTAGGGTAGAAGGGGGGCAGGTGGGTGGGTGGTTGGGTGTTTGGTGGTGCAGTGGTGGAGTTATGTGGGTGATTGGTGATGTGAAAACTAAATGAAACTAGTTGCTAGCAGAACGGACAAAAAAAAAGGAAGGACATTGCCTCCTTTTGTAACTGAAAAAGAAAACGATTTTTTACCGCTTGCCATCAGTTTGTTCTTGGTCACCAATTAGTAGGACATCATCAGACGTACTCGTTACTTCATTGAAGGTGACCTTCAGCTTGGGCGAACTTGGCGTCAGTTTGGGCCAATAGATGTCCTCTTGGGCGGCCATACCCATGCCGCCACCCAGCTCCGTGCTGGTTGCCGTACTCATCATGTCTGGCTTGGAGGAATCACTGCTGTTGCCATTGACAGTGGTGCTGGTGGAATTTGCACCGCTGCTTGAGTTACTGCCTGTGCGCTGGCCACTCGACATCAGCAAAGGCTGGGCACTGGCCTTGTTTAGTAGTCCACCGTAGGTATTATCCATGGGTGGCAACTTAAAATGCCAGCGACGTTTGATGGTCAGACAAAGCCAGACAACAATCCACAGCAACAGATGCGTAACGCCAATGAGAGCTGTGTGAAAGAGAGCAATTGAAAGGTGATTAAAGCAACATGTAAGACGGGTTAATTGAACCAAGTCTGAGCCATTCAATACGGCCATTGTTTTCGGCAACCCTCACAAACAAGAACGCTAATTGGATTAGGGCCAGGCCCAGACCACACCGACACGGAGTTCAAGGTGTTGTTATGACATGGCTTCCAATTACACTAATCAAACGGAGTAAAGGGTTGTGGTTGGGTTTTCACCAGTTGATTCAAATTTGAACTACAATGTTTAGCAACATTTTCGGCAACTCTGAGCCACATAGCATCAATGTTTCAGCAATAATGTTGCGTGTGTAAACCAGATTCTCAACACCAATAAACTATGGTTCAAACTACCAAATTTTAGGGAGAAAAGTTTAGAATATAAACACGATTATGAAAGTTAAGAAGTATGTTTCAAACTATTTACCGAAACTCACAAATCAGTAAAACGCTACTAAAAATTTCAAAATAGCCCAAAAGCTAATCAAAACGCATATTGGGTGGTAAAAACATTCGATTATACTACACAGTTCGACAAAATCAAATTAAAAAAAAAAAACCCGAGATGAGTCCAGTGTTGCCATCTTTTGTCGAAAAAAACCTTTTTTTGACGGGTCGGAGAAGGGAAAAAAGCTTAAGGCCGAAAAAAGCGTGGTATTCCTGAAAGTGATTTTGATTTGGATTTGATTTCGTCGAACAGCAGTTCACAGCTGCTCCATACAAATAGTGCAGTGTGCCAAGAGTAAGTCAGGAGTTCAGGGTCATACTAATTAATTTCAATTAATCAACTTTGAGGCTGATGAAGATTTGGTTTAAATTTTATTTCGATTTGGTGTGAAAAATTAGTTTTAAGGTGCTAGTTTCACAAATAAATATGTCTTAAACATTAAAAATTTAAAGGTGTGTCCGTATGTCTCTCTCCAGTTACCAGACCAGACAAAAAGTTGAATTTTGTCGCGCTGTTTTATATCTTTAATAATATTACTTTAATACAGATACACTAACGTTCATTAACTTATACAAAGAACTGAGTTGAGCGTTTTCTCTACCATTCGAATTCTAAGTTTTGATTTTACAATATCGACCTAACTTAAGACACGCTCAACATCTCCAAAAATCGTTGATTACCTCCAGAGTCTCTGAAAGCAATTACTTCAATCCAAAACTTTATAGTTTCATTGCTATTCTGCCATTTCACTAAATGTATATCCTGATATTGACACTCAATTTTGCCATTATCTTCTACGGAAAATTCTTTTAAAATGGAAAATGCTTTGTTTTTCCGCTTGTAAAATTTTGTAAGCCGAAAATATGTCAATTTATTCAAGAAGGCTTTAGATTGTCAGGTAATCTAAAAACATTTGAATTACTTAATCCAATGTATTCTATAAATATCTCACTAATAGATAATTAGCTCAGCTTTAGTAAATTCAAATTAGTTTCTTTATAAGGTCCAATATAGTGTGTGCGCCCGCTGTGCAATAGGTCGTGGATTCGAATATTTATACGAATATTTAACGAAAAGTGTTTTCTTTAAAAAGTTTTGAAAAGATTTCTCCAGTTCTCTATCCACCTTAACCATCTGAGTTTGGTTTTTCAAATAATATGCTTGATATACATTTTGGCAGCAAATTTTTCTAGATCGCCTACTTGTATTATATCAATAAATTTGGTAAAATAGTTTATTTATTAGCTATCAAAGCCATCTATGGAATCGGTCCTAGGGCTCTGCAGCCAGACTTCACGACGTTTTTTTTTTTGAAAACTTTCTTTATTTTTGTCAATCGATCTGCAAACTTGGCACGCACTTAGGAATGACAACTTGCTAAACATTAGAGGTTGCAATTAGGGTCGTTAAATGACTCATAGAGCTGACAAACTATCAATTTTCTTATAAGTTTTGACTCAAATTAATCCAAATTTAAAATAAAGCTTAAAAAAAAGTCGAACTCATTTTGAAAAAGCCACCGCTGTTGTTGTTTCTCAATTTTTACCGCAATCCGGTTTAAAAAAATCCATAAATGAAGGGAAAAAAGCTGATCTGGTAACACTGGATGAGACCCTTAAATTCTGATAAGTAGAAGGGACTTCTGTAGGCATTACCTCATAATACCCAGTTATTCAGCTGTGTACCCTACACAAAAGGGAAAAAAGGGTTCTGAAAATAAGATCTCTTCATCTCAACATAAGAACAGAATGTTCTCTCAAATTTTTGAGAGCAAATGTTCCGAAATGTTCAGCTAATTTCAACTACCGCACCGAAAAGTAGCCTTACGAGCTTAGAAGTCGCGACGTCGTAGTGCGCCAAAGGTCTTAGGCTCTACTTCCAGGAAGTCCGACAAATTTGTACTTCTCTACAAAATAACCAAGGCAGGTGGGGTGTTGTACAAGCGATGTCTCTGCGGACGTGGCCGGACCTCATATTTTTTTTGCTTAAAATGTTCTTAAGAACAGAACTTATCAGCTCAAATCGAAAATTTGCGTTCTCAAATAGAATTCTTAAAGTATTTTTCTCTCTGAGTAGGTTTGCGTTACTTCTGGGTTCTTTTGTACTTTTAAAACACAGTGACAACAATTTTGACTAAATTTGCCCTGGTTCAAGATGAAAATCTACAAAATTTAACAAATTGCAAATTGGGAATGCAATATCAAAACTTGACATCAATCGTACAATTGGTTAAGGTACCTCCCGAAGGGGGTTAAGCCAAAGTTCTTGAATATATTCAAAATTTTACAGTTGAAAAATAGGGGAAAGTTAACTTCGCCGCAGCCGAATTTTTTATATCAGATTCTAGAACTCTACATCAGCAAATCGATCGCCTATCGAACCGAAGACACATCTGTCTTAGATCTCGACCTGGGTTTACGCCGAGCCATCAATTGGTTCTTCCTCTTAGGTAAAGTACAGTCAGCCACTGCCTTAACCAACTTGATCTTCGACCTCCAATCGATGACATCTCGATTATAGTCTCAACGCGAGGATCATCGACCAGTTCCAGTGAATCAACCATTTCAACACTCAACAATAACATCCATTTCAGAGATGTCGTTGCGCAGTTCATAGACGACACTAGTGTACCAACAAAACACTGCACCAAGAGTATGCACAATGTTTCTCACCATATAGAAACTTGTGGGACTCCAACAGCTGCCCATAATTGTTTGTTTTCCTTATGACTCGACAACCGTTCATCCGATCTTTACCATTCCTTTGGCGGATCGATAAATTATCCTGATTACTAAATATGTCAAAAGAAACGAACCTTCTATCTATAAAACTGTGGGAGACATGACGTTTTTTCCAATTTGCGGAGGCGGGAGGGGTCGTGGCAAAAATTGAAAATAAACTTGATCTGCCTGCAAGTATAAGAAGCATATGTGCCAAACTTGTCAAACCTCTATCTCTTACAATCTCTGAGATCTGTTTGTTCATACGGGCAGACAGACAGACAGACGGACATGGCTAGATCGACTCGGCTGTTGATGCTGATCAAGAATATATATACATACTTAATAGGGTCGGAGATGCTTCTTTCTGCCTGTTACAAGCTTTTGCACATATTTAATATACTCTGAGTACCTCTGGTACAGAGTATAAAAATGGCATTTGACTTGAACTTTGTCGGAGCCAGCTTTTATCAGTCCCGATAAGCGTCTTGGAATCATAATAGAATACCATTTTCAGTGAGGCCTCAGAAAATATGTTTTTAAAACCAGTTTCTGCAATTTCAAATAAACTGATTTAAGGTGAAGAAGTCGGCTAAGCGGCAATGTGACTACGAATATGGATGCTTTGCTTATTATTGCCCACTGAAAATCTGGGGTTTTACCCACGTTCCAATTTCGCCTAAAGAATCAATAGCTGCTGTCTTAAGCTCCAGAAACACCAGTGCACATTACTTCAATTTTGTCGCCGTGGTAGTCGTTTCCAAAAGATCACACACGCACAAGTCGATCACAAGTGGAAATTAAAACAGGGGAGTCCCGAATACTCTTCAACCGATCCGAAAAAAATACTGATTTGATCCCAATTTTAATAATCCTGCTTCGATTAAATTTATCCAGCGGCATTCTCACGGGGATTTTATTAGGCAAAAATTTTACATCCCAAGGCAGGATCGTTTTAAGCGTGTTCGAAATTAATTTGAGCTTGATATGTAATATTGATTTGATCCCAGAAAGATACTAATTCCATTATTTGGGGTTAACCCCCAAATTCCCCTGCCTACGCCACTGATACAGTGTATAATACAGTGGGGCATGATAGACTTTGTTTCTGGTTTCTCATTCATTCGTTTCAATCATTTACTTTCTGAAATCGTGGATACATACTATATGTAAAGGCAAACGTCTGAGCTTGCATTTGATAATAATGCATTTGTACGACTGTTATGTTTTCTACTAATCTCTACTTAATCGAAATTTTCTTTCCTTGAGTTGATGTAACAATTTATTTGAAGCAAGTTTGCATGTCAGCCAAGCGTAAAGTGTAAAAGATTCCATAATGTAATTGTTCAGCTTGCAATTCTATTGTAGTATTTTGAAATGGCTTGAATTCACCTGAGTCAAAATATTCATCTTTTCATTTGCTTCTATCTGATTCCATGTCTGATATAATCTCTTTTGCTTTACTCAGACGGTCAATCATTTGATAAGTTGATCACCATCATAAGATGACAACAAAGCATACTCAATATTTAAAATACAAAACGGTATAAATTCTATGCCTATTGGTCTAGAACTTTGTCAGTCTGTTTTTTCTGAGAGTGAATACTATGCTTGAGTGTTTCCACACTTCCTATTCTTCTATCTCAACTGTTTGCGGTGCTGCACCTGCATTACCTCTTAACATCGTTAAAATGTTTCAACAAAAAATCTTTCGATAACCAACCAAGTAGGATCTAAAAGTGTAGTACTCAATCTATAATCCAATCAGTTCCTAGAACATTACTATGCATTTTCGTTTGAAAAATACATATTCAAACCTAAGAAAAGTTGTCCCATTTTAACTTACCCGCCAGAAATGTGGGACAGTGCAGATTATTCTTATATGTGGCACTCAAATCGTTCAACAGCGGCGCCTTAACCACAGCCAGAGCCAGCACAAAGCACAGCGAAGCGCAATGAGCAAAGTAAATCCAAGTTTCGCTCGCCTTTAGCGTAATAATCGAACGATCTCGCATCCGTGTGGCCAATCTGCCATGTCCATACAAATACATGACCATCGATGAGGCCAAAACCAAGGCCGTGGCCAGCAGATACAGTGCCAATGTCACTGTGGCATTCAGCACAAGTCCTGGCTGATGTACAGGCATGGCCTCCGCATAGATTTGCAATTTATACAGATTCGAGACGCCCACATAACCCAAAATAATATCCAAAGCGGCGACAATCATTTGTAGGCTAAAGATGCAGGCAAACGACTTGGAGGTGTTCCAAAATACAGCCGGATAGCGCACAGACCACACCAGCAGAGCACACAGCAGGTTCACAAATTCCGCACTGGGAGGCTGAGCAAAGATGGCCACATCGATGGGTCGGTCAATGCCAAAGAACAGCTGCAACATGCCGGCAAAACCATCGAGACGTACATAGTCGGATGGGCCTGATTGGGTGGCCGTGGGCACTGAGGGAGCCGGTGTCAAAGCCTGAAAGTCACCCTCCTCCAATTCAAGATCTTCACTCTCCGATTCCTCATTCGATTTGGCTATGAATTCACTCGAACTGATGGTCGAATCACCCAAAAGATATTCTGGTTCAATTTCGACTATGGCTTGACGGGAAATTCGACGTTTTTGATTCTTGGGTTTGATGGCAATAATCTTGGAATTGCTAGAGTCCGGGGTGGAGGGTATAATGATTTCGGGTAAAACTTCGGGACGTACACGATGAATGTTGCTATCACGTGTGGTGGTTTCTTCGGGTAGGCTGGATGAATCAAAGTTTTCCAGTAAGGCCTGTTCATGGGAGGCCACATGATGACGCTGCTGCTGGTGGTTGCGTTGTTTGTGATGTGACTTGTGATGCTTACGGGAGGATTTGTTGTGATGATGGGAATGGTGATGTGGCGGTTTGGTGGTGCTGGTGGCCTCAGTTGTGGTGGTAGCGGCTTCGGTAGTTGTGGTGGTGGTTGTTGTTGTGGGGATAGCAGTGGTGGTGCTGGTGGTTGTGCTGGTAGAGCTCACTTTCTGCTCCTTGGCGAGTGTGCCTAATTTTTGCCAATTTTCGGTGGTTGTGGATACGGTGCTTCGAGGCACAAACTCCTCAAAGACCTCCTCCTCATCATCATCATCAACATCTTCCCCTTGAATGGCCTCTTCCAGCTCTTGTCGCTCCTCCTCATCAATATCTTGATTAATCAAATCGGGCACTTCAAAGTATCTCGGTTTGCCCGCATTTAATTTGCTTCTGGCTGTGGTACTGGTGACCATGGTCTTGGCCGCCTTTCTACCCTGATGCTTTAAGTCGTACAAGTTGCTATTGATTCCATTTCCTCGTATTGCCGTGAACATGGTATCGTTGTAGTAGTCATCCTCATCGTGCTCCAAACTTGAGACGGTTATGTTTGTAGGTGGTGTCGGTGGCGCTCCCACCACAGATAGAGCCATCAAATTGCGTCTATTGATAACAACAAAGTCCAGCTCGGTGGCCCAAATTTGTTCTGCAAAGTAAAGCAAGGAGGGAGAATTGGAGTTAGCTGATTGATGGCCATACAAATTAATTGCTTTGAACTGAAACTCTGATACACATTGAGGCATAACAAAGATGCTTTGCGTTTAATTGGAAAGCATCACCAAGGATTACATGCAGCAGGCACCTGCACACACACACACACAAGCACAGTTGGCTTAACTAAACATGAGCTGATGTAATGAGCATTAGAGCAAACAGTAACAGGGACTTAACCAACCAGTCAACTAACAACCCCTTTCCACTTCACTCAAGGGTCTTCCTATCGTTAATTAAATGAGGCGTTGATAGATATAAACTGCCACTGCTGTACTATAGTATATTTTTCACATTTTTTGTGCAAAAATTTTAATCTTTACAATTTAGCAGAGTTTCAAAAACAGTTCAAAAGAGGTTTAAAGCCGTATCTCAAAAATTATTTAAGCTATGAACTTAGAGTTGGAAGTTTCGGTTCGTTATATGGAGTTTGATATTTTCCCCGCACACTTGCAATACGTGCATAAGAATTTAGAGTATTTTTGTTGTTGTATGGTTACATCCGGATGAATTTAATGTTAAAAGTTATTTACAATTTGATATGGAAAAGTAAGAGCATAAAAGAGAAACCTTATTTTATTCATCCACCGATACGTACGCATTAGTGTTGGCAAAACATCGATAGAGAAAATCGGTAGTGGTGCAATATATTTTTTGATATTTTCCATTTAAACCAAAGAAATTGTTGCTGAAACTCTCATATTAGTCTCTTTTTTGAAATTTTTGGAAGTCATACAACATTGATTTTTGAACTTCATCCTATCATCGTATTAAACTATTTATTAGCTTTGAAAAAATGTTCCCAAATAGCAAAATGGTCGCATTCTTCCGAAGCAATAGAAAGTATTGGAAGTTGTTAGGGAATACTTCCAATCCCACGATCTTTTAGCGATGCTCGGACACAATAAAGTCGCGGTTGTGGTCATTGTTTTAGTCACTGTTGTAGTCATTGTTTTTGGTAATTGTTTTGGTCACAGTTTTGGTCACTGTTTTGGTCACTGTTTTAGTCACTGTTTTAGTCAATGTTTGGTCACTGTCTTGGTCTCTTTTGGACACTGTCTTGGGTTCTTTTGGACACTGTGTTGGTCACAGTTTGGTGCCCGTTTTGGTCACTGTCTGGGTCACAGTTTTAGTCACTGTTTTGGTCCCTATTTTAGTCACTGTTTTAGTCGCTGTTTTGGTCACTGTTTTAGTCACTGTTTTGGTCACTGTTTTGATCACTGTTTAGTTATTGCTTTGGTCTCTTTTAGTCACTGTTTTGGTCACCACTTCCCCCTCTTCCTCACCCACCCAAATACAACCAACCTGTCAACAAAGAAATCTGACGCAAAGATACAAATTTTTTCGTTTAGGTCACCCAGTCATTCGTCTAAAAAGGAGCTTCGCTCTATAAGGATCTCCCAATGTGGTTCAGAGCCATCTCTCAAGCGTTTCTTAAGCTATAAAGTTAAAAATTTGTTTGTTGTTAGCATGGAGCTAATAATTCCCTGCATCAAGAAAGCTGCCAATACAGATTGAACCGGCTTAAAAGCGCTGTTAGGTTTCGTAGTTTAGTGCTGTACTCAACTAGTTCATTCTTCAAAGCATGACAAGGGTATCTACAGTAAGGTGTCAAAATATTTTTCTGAGCGCAATCTTAAGCCGGCTTTTATTAAAAAAAATTGTATCTATGTTTCATGACTCCAGGGAATGGTCCTTTAGATCCGTGCTAGTCCATCAAGTTATATGTAAATGAGCGGTGGGCACGCCCTTGCCCATTGCTCCCAGAGTTATTTTTCGGTAACTGGCGCCGATCATGCACAAGCAGACGTAGCAACAAGTGCAATGGCCTTGCATCGAAGTAAGCTAAAACAATAAAATCTATACGTATCGTGCGCGACTGAGACTCACTAGAAGCCGAAGCAGACGCCTACTCAAATATATTTACATGCAAAATGGTAGACCAAGAAAGAAGCCAATAAAGAATCATTTTTTGCAACCCCCTTGGAAAAATCCTTCGTACGTCACTGACTACAAGTGTAAATTTTCATTGCCAGGTGCAGGGTATTTCAAGTCGGGCTTGCCCGAAATTCCTCACTGTGTTTTACAGCTTAAGCGACAGTTTACGTCCTCAACATAAAATAGCCAAAATATTGCCAAAAAATACAACTAAACACTATAAAAGTCGTAAAAAAAAAAACAGTTTCAAGTGTACTAAAATTGCTAGACTAGGCAATCTTTGGCTACTGAATTTCCCTTCTAATATTTTAGACATAAATTGTATTGATAATAAAACACTTTCTTGCCTTTTGTTCTATGAAAAAGCTGTTCCAACTGATTAACATATTTAATTTGGCTTGCTTAACCATCAAAGATAGCGCCCGAATGTACACACAATGTACATGGACCGCATTTAATAAGCAAAATTGATTTTCAATTACTTTGGATACTTGTTTATTCCTGCGGAAACACATTTTGCTTATCGTTTGCTCGTTTACATTAGAGCGCCTGATTGGCTCTACCGGATGCTTAAAGGGCTTAGGTCTTAGGTATTAATAATCATTTGTGGAGATGCTGGGAAAAAGATTTCGCTTGACCGTAATAAACATAAATATGAAGCTCAGACAAACAGCAAAAGTTAAACATACGGATTAGGCAAAGAAGGGGAGCCGAGCCATGACAGGACCGTGGAGTGGAACATATGCTGCAGAAGAGCGTTTAATTAGCTTGCTCTGAGTAGGTGGGCAGGTGGGCGTGGTTCTCTGTTAATGTTGGGAATTAGGTGAATTGTTTGCTGTGGGACGGCTAATAAGTAGGCTTTAGTTTTTTCATCCAGAAATGGAAGTAAACAAAGATGGCGCCAGCCCCAAGAGTGAGCAACCAAGCGGCTTTGGAAAGTAACTGGGCGTGGATTATTGAACAGGCAAGAGAGCAGCAGACCATAGGAAATATTCCTCTTTTTTCTCTTTTTTTTTGTTGTCAATCTTCAGTGGGCGGGTGTGGCTCAGCGGCTAGTGTGTGCGCCCGCTGTGCAAAATTTCATGGGTTAGATTCTTAAAATGAAAAATTTTTTTTCTAATAAAGAGACAAATTTTTCTTAATAAGAGAAAAGGTATTTTCTTAAAAGCAGAAAAAATTGTTTAAGACCACCGGTTCAGGTCCACCACCGGGTCCAGGTCCACCTCAATGGCCACCTCCAGTTCCGGAACATCTAATGAAACATTTTTTCTTTGAAAAACTTACACACCCGGTCACTTTCACTAGCTGTTGGCGAAGTATCTGGCCATGATTCGGCGTTAAATATTAGGTCCCTTTCTCTTGTGCGAAAATAAGAATCATTGTGTCAATCCAAATATTTCATCTTCAGTGCATGCTGAGATTTCTACAATATTGAACAGATAACAACAAATTTGATAAAATTGAATACATATGTTCAACCGAACCAAAAATTTCGCTTGGGCACAGGTTTAAGGTAATCAATTTTCTCATCTGTAATTTGGTTTGAGGTTCAGTCTACAATTCAAACCGATTTGGTTCATAACACGATTGCAGCCCTGCGAAAAGTAGATACAAATTGAAGGGCGCGGAGGATGCAAGAAAGCTGCAGCTTAGCAAACTAAAATCTTACTGTATTATTGGCTAAGGCCCAATTTCTCAAAAGATCATCTTAGGTAACCGCAACGCAAAATTTGTTGCTCGACATGACCTGTGATTAAGTACTTTGGCTTCCCCAACTACAGTTTCACCAGATATCGATAAACTCCTATCGCTGCAACAGGGTGACCAGAGTCTGTCAAATATATCGAGCGGACCAATACAAGCAAATCTGTTCGTGGCGCACACAAATGCTCAACGCGCACTCACACATACACATGTGCATTTGACAAGGTTTGCACTCCCTGCCCTCACGTGTCTTTCGGCCGAGTCAAACAGCAAAGACCCAAGGATTTAGTTAGCCCTGTCCAATTTCGACGACAAGAAGATCAACTTCAACGACTGGAACATATTTCTTTCCTCATCGTAGACTCAACAGTGTTCATATTTGAGCAACGTGCATGCACCTGCATGCCCTTTGAACCATACCCACTTGCTGGACATCTGCCTTCTTCGCTGGCATACCTGAACTGCAAGAAATCGAATACCAACGGCCACAAAAGACCAGCTCCTCCTCGGGACGCTCTTTATTTGGCAATTGCTGCCAGCCTAGGCCAACTGCAAGTTCTCGAACAAACGTGCCTGCGCCCACAGTCGTTAACCTAACACGGCTGGCACCCAACATGTGACGTCTCGCATCAGGTCCACATCAACCTCAACCGAGGCACAATCGATTCTGGTTCAGTCGTTTCTACTATGCACACGTCTGAAAACCTCTGTATTTTTGGCTTCAAGCAACAGTTGCAGATCTGCCTCTAGAAAAGCGCAGGAATTTCTCGACGAAGTTGACTGTTGGGCCTCACGGTGGAATAGAGGTGTTCCCAGTCGGGTTTGTAGGAACGTGGTTCCCAAAAGAATGCCTTCTTTTTACTTGGAAGAATGCACTACCAACTTTTGCAGTATGATGGAAGGCAAATAATCTGTATGGAAACTGATGCACGTTCCTTTTGGCAGTAGGTTAGAAGCGAAGAAGTCTGCACAACATGCAAACGTCCCTTCTAATGGCACGCATGCAGCACCCGTGATATTGGAAACCAAAATGCGAAATAGGACCCGAACGATTGACGATCATCGTTTTATTCAAACATGTTCTTTTTGCTGTATGTTGGAAGGCATTAAATCTGCATAACATGCAAACGTCCCTTCTAATGGCACGCATTCAGCATGGAGCAGAGAGAGCCGAGCGATTTTACGAAGTTAAACCAACAACAACCCATGCAAACGTCGCTTCTAACAGAACAGTTCCTGCTGCGTTTCGCCCTATACAAAAGCGAAAGGAAGATTGCTGGGTTTTGCAACTAATTCTTAGTGGCAAAAGTTGTTTACGCGATGTGCTTCTGAGTCAAGTCCAACTGGGTTAATGTGGAGAAGTCGCAGCATGAAACTTTTACACTTCGGAGGGGCGATACTTCTCGGCTCACTTTGGACGGAACTCGAAGTGTCCACAAGGACACCATTACATATCTAGGCGTCACATGGGACAGGAGGCTCACCTGGAGACCAAATGTTAATCGGGTGTGTGGCTCTGCCCTCTTAAAACTCCGGAAGATGGACTGGTTACTTCGGCCAGAGAGTGGCCTTTCCCTTAAGGCTAAAGTCAGGCTTTTTAAGACCATAGTCCTCCCTACTCTTAACTGGGGTATAACATGTTGGGGAACGACCAGCACCACCACCATTAAGAGAGTAGAGGTATGTGTAAGTGAGACTCTTCTAAGAATTTTAAACGCGCACTGGTATGTATGTAATACTACCATATTCCGGGACTTAGGCATTCCCACTTTATGCGAAACCATTGAGAATTATTTAAATCGATACAGGGAGCGGTTAGTTTCTCACAATAATCGACTTGCCACAATTCTAACAAGGCCCATTCGTCGGCATAGGCTAAACAGAGCCCTCAACGCGAGGCAGCAAAGTTCTTAACGCGATGCAACAAAGCCCTCAACGCGAGGCTATAAAGTTCTCAACGCGATGCATCAAAACCCTCAACACGAGGCACCACAAAGTGCTCAAGCGAGGCAACACGAAGCCCTCGACGAGAGGCAACATCATCCGGCTCAAACGCACTTGCTTATCGGCCCTCACTCGGCCATCGACTCAAATCCATACTCTTTGCACATGCTCAGTACTACGGATTCTGCAGTTTCTACCCATAGCATCCATTCGGTCCCAACACATGGTCACTGGAGAGGGAAGTACTGTGGCAGCTCTGGCCACACAAATCTCGATCATCACGAGCGATATATCTATAACATAAAGCGGCCCTAATTGTCATCTCGAACAGATTCATAAGTGAGTGTCAAACTATGCCGCTGGCGGCCTCGGGACAAGCGCACAACAAATTATATTAAACACTAAAGATATTAAGGGGGGAACAACTTTGCGATGAGCAAAAGTAGATGGTTTTTAAAAAAATTCAGAAAAAAGTATAAGGATTTTTATTATTGTTTTTTTATTAAAAGTTAAGAATGAAAGGAAAATACAAAATTTTTTATTTGTCAATATGAGGGCCGTTCAGAAGTTATCGGCCTCGAAATTTGAAAAAAAAAAAAATGCGGTTATGTTTAGAACTAATGTAGCTATCGTTCGGCCCTCCGAAAAAAATTGAAAATTTTTTGAAATGCGGACATTTGAAAACAAAAAATTTTTGGCCTTTTTGTAGTGTATTGTGAAAAGTACACTTAAAATATAGGTATCCAAAAGTTGGAGGACCGAACGATAGCGACGACAATTCTGCGTCGTATAAGCCCTTCGGAGCAAAATCGGTCACTTTTTCTCTGAATCGCTGCCACCAGTTTGAAAAACGTGGTTTCGGGATAACATGGGTCATTAAGGGCTATATCTTCTAAACTATTTCGAATTTTTGAAAACTAGGGGATATTTTTGAATATAAAAAAAAAAATTTCCGCAAAGTGGTCCCCTTATTTAGTTTGAATCAAGCACTGACTTCTCATTCACTTAAGTACTATTGGTTCTTGCTGGTCATTGTTTTGGAAAAAAAGAATGATAAAATGGTTTGTGTTGAATAAAAGTGAAAATTCGAGGAACATTTGCTTGTGGACCTTGTTGAGTCAAACAATTGTATGAGTGTTGCGGTAAATTAAAGCAAAAAAACGAGGCTTAGTAGACACTAAGTCAGAGCTCATAGCTCTTGGAATGCTTGGGACAACTGCAAGGCTTGCTGAAGGAGCGCTGACTTCACAAAAGAACTCCCGCAATGATGAGGAAGCTGCCTCTTGCATACGCAGCGAAACCAAAGTGATTAGTCTCTGACAACAATGCATGATTTCTGGTAACAATACGAAGATAAATTGGTCTTAATATACAAAACCTATTTGACACGTTCCAGATAAGAAAACTAATTCGGACTCTGCCTTTAATTCTATCGGGACTTAACTACAGATTGAAATTTGACTTGAGCATGAGGCTGCGGTTAAGTTAGTTGCTTGCCTAACCGCACATTGAGAAATCGGCCCAAGTTCATCAAATGCAAATGTCTGCGAAATTGAAATAGTCGTAATATCACAAACTGCTCGAAAGCGCCTTAACTTTTGGCAGTCACACAGATTGAGTTCAGATCTTGTATCGAACAGAACAGCAAGGCTTTATAGACCCAAGAGTCAAGCGTAGCTTCTTCCCTATTTTGAATTCTGTGCTTCTAGTTTTTTGCTAAAGAAAGGGGGATCTACTTCTTTAAGCCGAATCCGAACGACTTTTTTTCACAACTGGCGCAGGTAGCTGGTGAAGGTGACCGAAGGTGTAGTAAGTTAGTTCGAAAAGTTCTTACGAATTGACTGGCAAGGATCAGGAGGTACAAAAAAATTTCGCCCATTCTCTTCATTCCATTAATACAACGGCCCCAAAGGGCCCGAGCTCTCTCCTGGTGTGCGCCCAGGAGACGCCTAAAGCTTAACGCCGAACGAACGGCAGTTGAGAAGCTTTCATGGCTAATTACTACAAAGCTGGCGCCAACAGCAGAGAGGGGTGACCGGGTGTAAAGTTTATTCAAAGAAAAAACTTTTCATTAGATGTTCGAGGCGGGATCGCCCCGACCTCTGCGTGGTCGCGCCTGCCGCTGAGCCACCCGACCACATTAACATATACACTTAATATATTTCGGTGCCGCTTCTATTTATGTACAAAATAATAACAGCCTCTTTAATGATATAAAAAAGCCTTGTTAATGATTCTACACAAACACAACTCCATTAACTCCCTGGCTTGCGCCTAAGCTTTCTTAATAAAATTCAAATTCAGGCTAATTAGTTTATTTTATGATTCTATGGTCTATCCCATAATTTCTCCAAATTCCAAATGCCCCAGTTAATAACTTGAGGACAAGGAAAGCTCCAGCAAAAAAAAATTTGCCAAGTTAACACTTTCATAAAATAATTTATTAGGCAGACTGGCTTTAAGCCCTCCCCCGGTGGTTGGCTGTCCTCCTCCAGCAAAGCAAAGCAAAGCTGATGGAAATAAAAGAAACGAAAATTGCCGAACAAATATTAAAGACAATGACATGAACATGGACTGGGGCAGGATTACAACAATGGCTGGCCATAATAATATGTTGTCGTTGTCGTCGTCCTCGGCAAGTGGCTCGTAAAACCGACAACACCGAAAATCTTCAGATTAACCCAGCGGCAGCGGCCGCGTGCCCCCTCTCACAGGGACCTCTCCCTGATTATGGCAATGACAATAACAACCAAACGAGAATGAGCGAAGGAAAAGTAATGAAAATGCGCAAATCCAAGCCAGGCAACGCCCAGTCGAAGGGAGTTCCCCCCGCTGTGGTAATAGTTGCGATAAGGCACCAAGGATGCTGCTGCTGCTGCTGCTTTCCTTCCTCATCTCGCACTCTGCTTCTCTGTCAAGCTCGCGCTCGTTAAGTCTTTAGCATGAATAATGATAAGTTTCATGCTCGGGCTATGAGCCAACTGACCGACCCGGACCTCAAAACAGCAGGCAGGCAATGTCTTGAGCCAGTTCCGGGTTTCACTTCTTCTGGTAATTTCAGTGCGCCTGTTTAGCAGACTTTTATATGCTCAATATGGCGTTGGCCTATCACAATTTTCATTTGTTTTTGTTTCAATGTCTGCATTAATTATTTATGAGTGCAACATGGCGTATAAGTGATTTCAGTCATTAAACTGTCTTTAGCTGTGATTTTTGACACAGCTTTTGATTCAATTAATAATATGAAATTGTGAGTGTTTGGCCATCAACGCACAGCGTTGATTGGATTTTTCCTTCGTATTTTGTACTGACAGCTGGAGGGAATGAAGCTTTTTCAATATTTGCGTATAATTAAGGTTTTAATTAATTTTGTTCTTCAATTTAAGAGAATAAGTTGCACATTGTGGTCCATCGAGACGGATTAGTTGCACATTATGGTCCTTCGAGCCGGATGACTTATTCTTTTAAATTGAAAAAGAAGTTCCTAAAATTAAGTTGAAAATTTTCCAAACCAAGTGCTACTTTCCAAGTTTATTTGAATATGCCCTGAACCACCTTCGTGCTCAAATTAATATTGATAAAGCAGTCCTTCAAAATTAAATATATGGTTTATTAAAACTAAATATATTCAATATTAAAAAAAACACAATAGGGAGAGCTAAAGCATAATTCCATCAACAATAACACACTCCACTCCAAAAGAAAAAAACCCCAGTAATTCATTTAAACCAAAGAAGGTGGCGACCCGTTCTGTTACGTGCAAATGCATATTAAATATAAATAAATATAAAGCAATAAATGTAAATGAAGCTGTAAATGTATATTTATATATGTTTTTTTTTTATTTTTTGTAAAATTATTTATTGAATTTGCCTTAAGCGGAATGCCAAAGAAGCTTTAAACGTATTTTGATTTTAAATTAATTGATAAATACTTTGAGATATTTATGTCAAAACCAATTTTGTTAATAAAACTGATAATACTGTGATATGTTTTTTGTATGAATACCATCAGATAACTGCCAAAATATGCCATTGATGACACAAATTTATTGATTACCCCACCCCTTAAAGTATATACAGTGACGCTCAACTAAATAGGTTCAAAAAATACAGCTTACATTGTCTTTTCTCGCTCAGTTTTAGTGGAATATACCGATGTTTTGGTAGTACGCTTAAAATCCACGTTTGTTTATATAAAACATAGCAGATAATAGTAACGGGATTTGCTTAAGTCGTTGTTGAGCTATTAAGCTTTTTTAATAGCTGTTGAATTGTTCACTAAGTTTGTCCAAATATTTTAAAACCGAAATATGTTTTTTCTCATAAGTAACAGTTGCTTATTTGCCACACAGGGCCGATGTTGTTGTAGTGGAATACTAAGCAGGCTGACTGGCAGTGATCAGGTGAAATACAATTTGTTTATAAAGTTCTATTGGCGAATCCGAGTTGATCCCTGTTGTTACGATAAGCGACAAAACAAAAGCGAGACTTGCGACCGGTCAGATCAATGACTGACAAATCAAAAGACCAAAAGAGAGCGCATTAGCAAAACAAACAATAATAAGAGAAGTTACGCTATATGCGCTTTTGCTTCACAGAGCAACGAAATGATTGAAAATGAATTCAATTTGTAGATTTGGGCTGCTGCTGCTCTATTGGTTGGATAACCAAACAGTCGTATTATTTTCAAAAAGTGCAGCATTATCTTAGCTTATCAGATTAGGTTCAAGGGCAATGGGCGTATTCAGCAGAGAAATCCGATTTCGGATTACTGATTTACGATTACCGATTGTACCAGCTGAATACAGAGATTGCCGATTGCGATTGATAAATTTGATAATCATGATTGCTGAGATGGAATCATTCAAAACGTAAGATTGGTGAGACCATTAACCGATCGTACGGTCAACTGTTTACCCCATAACTGGAAATGAACTGACCAACTTACAGCGTTAAAAGCCCACAAAAATGTTACCTCTATTTTTCATATTCATTCATTATTCAGCAGAGAATCATAAGCAATCGCAAATCGGAAATCCACTTCCACTTCAAGAACTTTTTTTTGCGAACGCAAAATGTAGATGTGATTTGAAATGCTCCGTCTTTGAGAAAATTTTAAACTCCAAAAAATTTTAAGTACTGGTCCACCCCGTCCACAAGTCGTCCAAGGTACCCTGTCTAGGCTATTGCCCAGTTGCTGAAGCCGCACTTTCACCGTCTTGGTTCACCGTCCAAGTTCCCCCGTCCAGGTCCACCACCGTCCGGGTTCAGGTCCGCAAAGAAATCGCTTGTACAACATCCCACCTGACTTGGTTAATTTTTAAAGAAATAAAAATTGGTCGGACTTACTGGGATTAGAACCCAAGACCTTTGCCGCGCGCAACGACGGCGGCCTTCTTAGACGGTTAGGCTATTGCCCAGTGCTGAAGACGCACGTCTGAATGGAAACTTATACTTCACGGTGCGGTGGTTGAGGTGAGCTGAATTGAGCTCATTTCATGAACATTCGAAAAATAAAAATGGAATTCATATTTTGAGATGAAAAAATCTTATTTTCTGAACAGTTTTTCCTCTGTGTTATTTTAATTTAAGGTTAAGTGGGACTTTATCGAAGGCCTAAAAAAGAAAGGAGTGTTAACGCAGGTCTGCCAGTTGTCAGTATCATTATTCAGAGTGGCAAAGAATTGAAAAGACTGAAACTAAAAAAGCACATCTCAATGATGGCTTGGGTTTGGTCAGAGCACAATGACGTTGTCTTTTCCGTTTAGTGTTGGGTAAATGTTGTTCATTTTACTGAACATGTTTTGTTGTTCTTTTTCCAAAGTGAGTCAACTCACTCAAACAACTCAGTTGCTTAGTTGTTCAGTTGCGCAGCTGTTCAGTGTTCACCTGGGCATTGTGGCGTTTCGCGATCACTCGAACTAATTTTAATCCTTCGTTGCTCCCACTGGGGAATGTTGACTGTTTGTAAGCCATCTCTAATAATAAAAACGGTTGGGACTGCCACGCCAGCATGTTGCTTACATTGAACAATCATAATCGCCGTTAAGAAACAGCTAAAAAGTCACCAAAATGAGTGAACAATTCACTAAACAACTCACAAAACAAGAGCGGCTGAACAAGAGCAAATGAACAACTCTGGCTGAACTTAAATGAACAATTAAAGAAGAAAATGTTCACATGTTCCGTTTAGTGAACAACACAATTTTCTTCATTCACTCATGAACAACCCAACACTATTACCGATGAATAGAAATTCAACTTGGATGGGCCGAACGGCTACAACTATTTCTTTAATGATCTTCGCAAGGATGAATTTTGCCTAATCCTTCATCACTCTTGTTTGATCATATATTAAAGTTTGGGAGGAGGCGTAATACGTAATGTGGATCGAAAAGTCTTTTTATAAGATTATGCATTTAGAATGTCTAGTGAGGAAATCACAGCAATCTTTCATTCAGATACGTGGTCTGACGTATAAAATATAGGGTGGTTTTAAAACAGTTGGCAACAGGCGTATACTCAGCCCAATGCTGTCCGAAAATGTCATCGAAAATAAGTTTTTTATAAACTTTGTAAAAAGAATTTTAGAAAAAAAAAAATTGCTATATTAAAGGGCTTTCTGACTATTCACTCATTACAAAAAAGTGTTTTGTATTTCCAAAATAACAAGTTGAAAGGACTTTAGCTCAATGGGACGGGAATAAAATATAAAATAGTGCTTCAAAGTTTGAACAAATATGAGTATAACTTGTAACAGAGCAAGAGCAGTTTGCACAAAAAGTTCAATCTGCTGGTAGGCTTAACTAAATGAATTTGTGCCATAACCTGGCGCAGGCCAACTACTTTATGGTCACAATAGGTGTCTACAACATAAGAAACCTAAGTAAGTACCTAAGTAGCCAGAATGAAAACACTAAACCTCAATTTCAAGCCTATTAGAGCTGGCCTCGTATGCGGCTTTTGGAACATAAGTGAAAAAGAAAACATAAGTCATTTTGAAGGAAATTTTTCCAATTTTGAAGAAGATACGATTCCTGCACTTCCACCGTACATCAATCTCAGAGAAGACCTTCTTAACGGGAATAACTGGATGTCATTAGAGTCCTACATTCGTGATGCTCAACGTTATCGGGATGGGTTCTTAAATGGTGATTTTTAGCTACAACCGAAGGACTGGAGTGCCGACTTCTTGTTGAAAGATTGATAAGTTACAAGTGTTGAAGACCGTAAGCTGTAGTGTTTCATTAAAGAGTAATTACACTAGGCAACAAGTTTCAGTATATTAAAGGTTAGGTGGAATTTGATTTTGGAAAATTTTCTTAAAATGCATATTTTGTCATTTTTTTAAGGGTTTCTTTTCGTTTGATTTGGCTCACTTTGATATTACCTTAAAGTTTTATATCTTAATGTCAAAATAAACTATTTTAAGAATTTCTACGATTTTTTTAAGCGAAGTTATACCATTTTGAATACATGTCCTACAAATTACCTTATTTTGAAACGCCCATGGGTATTCAATGAACTTGGCTTACAATTTTCATAAGAATTTAATAAAAATGCCAAGCCAACTATAGTGGTTTTGTATAGCATATTTTTAGGCAGTAGCCAATTCAATGAATTATAACACATCTGTTCAAAATGGTATATCTTCGCTTAACAAAATCACAGATATGTTTAGGATAGTTTTTCTTAAAGCTAAGGAGCAATCCTTTACGATAATATCAAAGATAGTTTAAACATTAGTGTGGGTTATCCACAAAAAGGGCCGGAAAAGTTATATTTTCTACATCCAACTTTCTACTCCGACTTCATGCTTGTCTCTTTGATTCTATCCGAGGTGTCACGGAAATCTTTAAAATCCCAATTCCAACCCAAACACACTTTTCATTCCACCAGTACAATTATGATGAGCAAAAGTCACTTTAAAATTTTGTAAACCACATTATTTAAATGGTTAGGTTACATCTGGAAAGCATGACCGTGACCCCGCCTGAGTCTTATCTTACTTATATTCTTAATGTGAAAGTTTGAATATTTGCAAAGTCTAATTTGTCGCGATGCTCAAAAAAAGGAAGAGAGAATAGTGTAATGAGAAGTCAAAAAACGTCAGAACAGGCGAGCAATCGACGGTAGCAGTTTGCTAAACACATAGCATCCCAGCATTTTGCACAGACTCTCACAAGAGCGGTGCGATTAACAAGTTGAGCGGCAGGCAAGGTTAAGATCTGCTGAAACACCGGAGCAGGCGAGCAATCGACGCCAGCAATTTGCTATATACATTGCATCGCAGAGAAAGCGTTGGAGGCAGAAGCTTGTAACAGGGTGCTTAAATGTAGACAGATGGATGTAGACTGAACATTAAAAAACCGAAATTTGCCAAATATTGGGTTTTGATTCTGAGACGGTTAAATAGACAGATGAAGATTTAATATATGTCAACTGTAGACGAGTAAGAAAAAGGTGTAGATTAAAAAAGTCGCGAAATTTGATCAACTTTTCTATGAGTTCAGATTATTATGAAGACACCCTGAAAGTACGGGTTTATCAGGTTATTTAGGTTATCATTAAGATCAGATAGAAACGAATTGTAAGATAAGCTTTGCCTCTTTGTTTTGAGTCGTTGAGAGTGTGGTTTACTCAGATACCATTTGGTTCATTTTATTTCATTGCTTAAGAAAGTTGCTACATCAGATAGTAAATTAGTTGCTTACAACGTTCACGCATCTTGACTGCCGTAGGATAGAGCAATTGGCTTCCCCCTAGTATTGCATTCCATTTATCTCTTAAAAATATTCAGAGAAGCTCATTGTTTATCATGACTTGACCACAAATTCCGCATAGTACTTCGTTTACCTTTCATTCTCAGCTCTACTTTATGCACATTTTGATTTTTGCCAAAATTTCATTAACATTAATTGCATTTTCATTCCAAATTCTACCGATATTCGACATTTTTGTTCATATTATTTAATGTTAAAATTTTTATAGCATACTTTTTTGGGTGCAACTTACAGCTCACCAGGGCGTATACGCAATTTACTCTTAACCAACAACAAAAAAATCGTGACCATAATAATTTAATTAAATTAATAAATGTTTTGATGGTGGCTTGCAGTTTTCCACTCTGCAAGTTTTCCATTTTGCCACCCACTTTGATGGGTTTTTACTTGCAACTTTTTATGCGACTTGAAAAGAACTTTTTGAAAGCATTTTTTTATGACTCGTGCGTCGCCTAATTGCCGCATATTTCTGGGCCGTTTTAAAGCTGATGCTGGCAGGTGCAGCGCAGTCGGTTCAATCCGGAAATTAAAGTAAGAAAACCAACAGTTTTTTAATTATAATACTCAACTTACAGGCCATAAGCTCATCAAGTGTGGATTCAGCCCGGCTGTCAGGGACCAGGCTTAAGTCGTTCAGAAGGCCAGCCATGTTGACAAATTGCACAGGGAGGGAGAGCCAGTCAGGCGTATAAATGGCCAAAGAAGTCGCGACAAGGCATTGCACTTAGATTGACCAACTGGATAGCGGGCGGGCTGGCTGGCTGGCTGGTCAAGTGCAACTTTGGCTTTTACTGCACATTTTATTTGTGTGCCAATGATTTTCTAATTTAAGACAGAGGGCAAGCAGAAGGAGTGAAAACAATTTCCCCAGTGTAGAAAACGCCAAGAATGTCAATATCTGGTCACGACAGCGACAAGAGAGCGACTGCCAATGCAAAAAAAAATAAAATCGAAAGAGAAAAAAATTGGAAATTAATTGAAAAATCACATGATGCAGCAGGCAGGCAGCAGCAGGCAGGCAGCAGGATTTAAACTCATCTGGTCGTGGTGGGTTTTTTTATGATGCCAATGAAATGCGAGATGGCTGCCTGACAAGCTGGCTGCCACATTTTTAATTTACTCTGCCAGCAAACTGCTGGACGGCTTTGTGCTCTCTCTCTGTGTCTGTGTCTGCTTCCTTTTACATTTTTTCACTCTCTGTTCTACTGGTTCAATAAACCCGCCATACGGTCAGATGACCAACTGACCATCCGGGACACAGAACTGAATGCTTTAAATGTAGTTAATTTTGATTTGACGTTGACGCGCTGGCCATCATTGGGAATCACCATGGCCCTCAGGCTGTTTTCGTTCTCAATTTCCCTTCTACAATTTCCGTTGCACAATTCGCGTTGCTTTTGCCTATACTCGATGGAGTCTGTTCACTTACTGAAAGTATTTGTGACATCTATCAATTTGATGACATGACATGGAACACATGTAATCTAGTAACCTATCTTTATCTTGCCATTTCACATATAAAATCATCGAATTCTCCACAGTTGATAATGTAGGCACACATTTCGTTTTTCAGTTCAATTCAATTACAGTTTAACACGTGGCGCAGTAGGCGGTGAATCCATTTGACAGACCAGAATATGTTCTTTCTGATTTAAATTGATTTTCCAGTGGTCTTCCAATTTACAATTGCATTTTTTTTGTTCCAGCCTTTCGATATACTTGTAAGCCAATAATTAAAGAAAATCCGCACGCATCAGTTCAATTTGGTCAGATGTCTATAGAAAGAACCTTTTGAATTGTTTCTTCTACCACCAGAGCTTTAGCGCACGCTGCTTTACTGTGAATCTATTAATACCAATCAGTTCTTACAACACCTCAAGATGTACAACGATTGTTCTCAAATGATGACGTTTAGCTGTGAAATGGAATATAATCGAATTTACAATTCAACATTCAAGGTAATTTCACCAACATCAGCGATGAATGCTTTCTTTCATCTTGCTAGATCGCTAATGACGCAATCAGATCAAGAGCACAAATATCTCCAAATATACTTTCTTGGAGATTAACTGTAACCGTTAACCGAAATAAACCGTTTCAAATCAAGTACCGGAAACGATACTAATTTTTGTTTTAAAACCAGAGCTAGCAAATAACAATTGACCGTTTTTCGTTGTCCAAAAATAACAGTTATTTACGGACCCTTTGAGCAAAAAGTCAGAGATGAACCGTTCACATCGCTCAATGCTCAACGAAAAACCAATGGATTTGTTTACATTTTGCTCTGCTCATTTACTGAGCAGATCGTCGCGAGCGAAGAAGATAAAAGTCATTTGCGTTTGTGTGTGTGTATGTGTGAGTGAGGTGTCTGTTTGGGCTTGCGACTCACACAAGCCACACACACACACAAAAACAAATAAAAGAAAAAAAGACCCTTTGAGGTGAGTCGTTCGGCTTTTTGCTCATCTACTGACTCTTAATGTGCGAGCGCTCAGTCGTCTCGCTGTCTATAAATTGTTATTGAAGGAGCAAAACAAGCAACGCTCAACTGAGAACAGTCAACTGAAAACAAAAACAAAGAGAAACGAAGTGTTCTGCTCAGAGCGAGAGCAAGCGTGCATGGATTTTTTCGGATTTGTTATTGAGCAAAAATGTTCAATTGTTATTTACGAGCTCTGTTTAAAACCGAATACCGTTACTTTTGGAACCGATAGAACCGGATCGAAACCGGTACTGTTTCGGTTTGGTTTTTGGCTTTGCAAATTAATTTTGGTCAGATGATTGTAGCGCAAAGAAGGAATTTTAAGACGTCCTTTGCATGATGTTCTTTCTCAGGTGAGACTTTGCCGCGATTCTATAAATTTGTAGGCCATATCTCCATACCGTAGCCAGAATAGCCTTGTAGATTAGGACTTTGTTCTTGTGTGACAGCTTGTTCTGGGAGTTCAGGAGCCACCCCATGCGACGTGCTTTGGCAGCCACTGCCTGAGCTGTTGCCTTGACATGGTGTCCAAAGGTCAGTCTTCTGTTCAGTGTCACCCCCAGGTATTTATGGGCTGCTCTATGCTCCATAAGCTGACCAAATCGTTCTTGTTTGGCATGCCGCTCCGTACTGTGCAACCTCAAAAGTTCTGTTCGTCAGAAAGCTCTTGATTAGCGGGTACAGTTGGGGCGGAAGGAGTTTCTTGATCTTCTAGAGCAGCAGTACCCTTCGAGGATGTAGTTGACCACTCGATGTAATTGTTCGGGAGTTCCATGGCTCAGTCGGAAGCCAAATTGGAAATCGAGTTTGGCTTTTCGAATAGATCGAACATCAAGCATTCATGACATTTCGTATATCGAGCGTCGCTCATGTCGGTTCCTGCATGGCATTGCGTCGACCTAGCGTGCCTGGAGAGACGTTAACATATTGAGCAGACATTGCCTTGAAAAGTACTTCGGTCGAACACATTGTGAGGGGTATAAGTGTGGGTCGACGACAGTCACAAAATCGTCGACGGAACGTTGATACAGCGTTGGTCGGCTGTACTAGAGGGACTATTCTGGCTTTATTCCAGGGTGATGGGATATGGCTTAGTCTAAGAGCCGCGTTAAAGATAAGCACCAAGAATAATATGGCTTTGTCTGGCAGGAGCTTAGTTAATTGTCCTGTTGTCAATGTTGTCAGTGCCTGGGGTCTTACGTATCACCAGATCCTTGATTTCCCCTTTCACCACAGGGAAGGTCATTGATGGAACGGGGAGGGCCATTTGAAGGGGGGCTATCGACGGCATCTGAGACTAGTTGGTTCCGGCGGGTCGAGGAGGTTTCATACGGCTGGAACCGCTCTTTTAAGTTTAGGGCAAAGACTTTCACTCGGTCCTGTGGTGATTTTGCCCAGGAACCATCAGGACGTTGAACTGGGAACTTTGGCGCCACTTGCCGCTTGAATCGTTTAGTGAGCTTCCAAAGCGCAAACTTGGAGCTCTCATCCTCAGTAGCTTTCTCCAGCATGCGGTCTGTCGCCTCTCGCCTGAATGTGGCAAGGACCTTCCTTACCCTGTTGGCAACTCTGCGGTATATTCTGTGAATCCGGGGGTCATTTGTGCGGATATACTCTTTTTATAATAAAGCAGCTCCTCAGCCGCAGGGTTGAGTCCAGTAGAGAGTCTTCCGGGTTGATAAGTTTGGCCAGTGGGGGGAGTTGCCTTCAGGGCAGCGTTTTGTACTTTATTCAGGAAGATAGCAACAGCAACAGCATCTTGAGTGAGGCCAGCCCCAAAGGCCAAGCCGGCCTCTCAATCTCTGTACCTATATAAGGTTGACGAAATTCGCCAACTCGTTCCGGAAGATTTGGATGTTGGACCCAGATGGGAGTAAGAATTGCCTCTTGGGGATTCTTTGTGGGGACGTGTGGATAGTGGCCAGAATAGGAAGATGATCTGAGGCTAATTGGTACTGTGAGTTGGGCGGCTTGAAGCCCTTTGTATACGAAAAAGTCAATAGCTGAGGGTGTGCTTCTTCGGTTAGAGGGGTAGTAGGTCGGACGTTCAGTAGCCAGAACCTGGGCGGAGGAGTCTGTGATGGCAATTAAAGAGCGCTGTACCACGGCTTTCTGCTCTAAAGTTGCCCCATAATCGATGTTTGGCGTTAAAGTCACCTCCTACAATAAGCTTCTGACCATGTTGGTCCAACATAGTTGTGGAGAGACTGGTTTGCCTCCCCAATTGGCCAAGTTAAACCCAACCAAATGAAATTAACACGGCGCGCAAATAATTTAACAAGTCTTCTTTATTTGAGTTCTCATGTGCAAGTGACTCGCCTGCTTTTTACAAAAGTTCTAATGCGACCAAAGCGTCGCTGGCGACTGCGCTGCTGCGAGTGAGCTTGAGAGAGCGACTGCGCAGCTGCAATGTCTAAATATGGAACAGGCGAGGAAGAAATATGTATAACAAGAGCGAATATCAATTTGATATTTAATTTGATTGACATTAATTATAGGTCGGTAAAGTTATAGAAACTTTACATGGGCGGCAAAGCTTAGGGTTTCTGGCCCGAACAATAGTTGATGCCCAGCAATTCGCTACGCACAGCGAGCTTCTAAGACTTCGCAACAATCGCCTTCGCGGCGATATGATAAATTAGTTGAGGCCAGTTTAAGATCTGCAGAAAGGCTGGGGCAGCCGAACAATCGACGACTGAAATTTGCATATACTTATCGCATCCCAGAGAGCTGTTGAGACAGCAGTGAAAGCAGAAGTTTGGAGACAGGCTGTTGCTGAAATGGCGAGCGGAGGAGCGCAATAACTAAAAATTCCAAAAATGTAGTTGTGAGTATTGATAATCTCGCTTTGATAGGCAGTCTCTTTTTGGATACTAAAATGTTCATTAAATGTTAAATTGATCTTAGATTTCCATCCAACGGAGCTGAAAATCATCAAAAGGATATTAAAAATTATCCATTCCAAATGGATCTTGAAGGATCTTTTGATATTGGGCGCAGACTAAATGCTAGTTCCAATATAATTGTCAGAGTTGCAAACCAGTTTTAGTCCCGAAAGACCAACATTTGAGTTACTGTGTATCAAACCAAGCTGTAGAACTGTTTAATGCGCCCTTTTTCTGATATTAATGCCCACTTCCAGGAATTTTGTATAATTCAGCCCACACTTCATTTTCTAAAGAGCATTACAACTTGGCGCTTCTGGTACATGTATTTATTCTTCGTTATATACTGAGGAATTAGTTTACTGTGCTATAAGTGTCGACTGTACACACACACACACTGAACTGTATGTACAAACAGACAGGCCGGGCGGAATCAGCTAACATTTGCACAGTTTTGGGCTCGCTTCGGTTGGCTGGTTTGACGCGGTCTGTGCCTGGGTCTTCACTGTTAATAACATGGCTTATTGCTGGCCATAATGGCAGCACCTCGTTTACTGTCAACCTGTGAGTGGGAGTGGGCGTGTGTGGGCGTTTGTGTGTCAGTGTTTACTCCTGCGGTGGTTTGTTTTTGTTTGCACTCATGCATATGTTTGGCCTGCAGATTTCCCCAGCGATTGCCTTTGATGCTTCATACTCTCATATTCCCTTAAGCTCACTTTGTTAAGCGTCCTAAAACTTCTTGGCCAAACAGTTTTACCAGCCCAAACATGTCATATGTTTAAATTGCTGAGATATTTGTGAAAGTAATCCCCGAGGATGTTAAAGTAAGTCAACTAAATGCCAGGCAATTTCAACTCGTTTTACACAAATAATTTAATTTAACAATGCAAATTATGATTGATTCACACCCATTAGCATTGTCATCAACTGACAATGTCTGCCACCCACCCTTTCGATGCAGGAAGTGCAAATTGAAATGCAATTGTGCCATAAAAACGCCACAACAATAAAAAAAAAAGAAAAAATTGGGCAATGGTTTCCGTTTCGTTCTTTTTCGTGCTTTAACATTGTCAGCATTGCTTAATTACCAGAGCACTTACCTTTTGGCAACAGTCCATTCTCAATGATGCGCGCCTCCAGCAGAAGTCGCGGCAGCAGCAAACACAGCGCAATGAGAATGTGCACAAAAGCCGCTGTCGGTCCGCCATGCGTCCATAGAGCACGCAATGTGCCACCATGTGACTCCTCTTCGAGGCCATCGTGCGGGGCCAAAGTGCAGCGTCGTTCTTTGGCTCCGGTGGCCAATTTGATGCCATCGTTTGCCAAGTTGCCAACCTGTCAACCAGAAAAAGAACGATGATTATTAAATGTAAACAGGGGAGTGAGACAGAGAAGGGGACAAAGAGAGAGGACACAAAAAGGGAAGTGTAAGTTAAACAACGATTTCCACACCATTTCTTTTCCAGGAATAAATGGAAAAATTAAGTAAATTTAAGCGTATGCAAAATATATGGTAAACAAGTGATAACCAAACCTTTTTTGTTTCGATTCACTACTTAAATTTAAAAGGGAAGAGAAAAATTCTCTTTTAATTCTCTTTTTGATTGAAGAACCATCTTTCCATGGAGTCTCGTTAGCAAAGCGGAGATAAACCATACGAGCTCGGAGATATCACAGAGTATGAACCGAGAAATTTTTGTCTCGTCGACTTAGTACGGGAGAATAACAAAAGTGGTGTGAGACAGACTTCGCCTCTTTTTCGTCTCTGAAGCTTCTGCAGAAGTCCAACCACATTCATTCTGCCAACGCCCCAACCACATTCATATGTCCTATGAACGCTTTTCCATTTCCATTTTTTACTGTGATTTGCCGCACCGTCACGTGAATGGCCGATCGTGATCATTCTCAGAGGCAGAGCTCGTAAATAACAATTGAACGGTTTTCCTTTTGCGGTCTGCTCAATAACAAAACCGAAAAATCGCATGCACGCTTGCTCTCGCTCTGAGCAGAACACTTTGTTTCACTTTGTTGTTTTTGTTTGTTTTCAATTGACTGTTCTCAGTTTAGCTATTCTTGTTTTGCTCATTCAATAACAATTTGTAGAGAGCGGTCCGACTGAGCGCTCTCACAATAAGAGTCAGCAGATGAGCGAAAAAAAGAACTGCTCGCCCCAAAGGGTCTTTTTTTCTGTACATTTTTTTTTTTGTGTGTGTGTGCGGCTTGTGCGAGTCACAAGTCCAAACAGACACCTCACTCTCACATACACAAGCGCAAATGACTTTTATATTTTCGCTCGCGTCGATTCGGTCAGCGAATGAAAAGAGCAAAATGGAATCAAAACCATTGGTTGTTCGTTGAGCAAAGAGCGAAATGTTCAAGAGCCGATGAGAACGGCTCATCTCCGACTCTTTGCTCAAAGGGTCCGTAAATAACTGTTATTTTTGGACAACGAAAAATGGTCAAATGTTATTTGCTAGCTCTGCTCAGAGGTCATGAGTTGGCACTCCCAAAAGAGCTAAAGTTTTGTGTTTTTCAAAAGAAAGACTTTAGCTTTCATTCAGAAAATAAGGAGTAATCTTTTACGATGTGCTCCGACTCACACCAAGTCGACGAAGGCAAGGATTTTAAACTTTTTAGACAATAAGTACGAAAATAGAACACTCGTATGTTATAAACTGATACAGAAAGCAGGGAAAGCAGGACGGAACAAATCATGCCGAGCCACTAGTTCATAATAGTAAATGAAACGCAAAACCGAACCAACTTTTGGTAATGAAAATGGTTCGGTTCGTATATCGTCAAGGTTGATAAGGTAAAGCGCGTAACGAAGAATAAAAATATTTGAATATTTTGTGAATTTCTATCAGGAAATTTCTATCAGAAAAAAAAGCTCAGACCCTCTGAGACTTATAAAACAAAAGCCGGTATCTTGGCCCATACGACTCTCAAGCACTCGCGCTTCGTTGCCGCATATCACAGTAAATAAAGGGAAGCGAAAGCGGCGATGAGGGTATGTGATTAACAACACGTTACGCGTAGATTTTCTTTATGTAGCATTTAGCATTTGTAATTCTTAACCTAAATCTACATGTCACATCTGAACAGCAGTTTTCTGAATGAAAATATAATAATTCTGTTCTGATTTTTAGCTACTTTTTCGTTCAGAACTTCCACTAACATGTTGTATTTCAATATCCAAAAGTTAATGTAAAAAACCCAAAGCTTTCGCGTGGGATTCAGATTGCTATGTGAAAAATGTAGAAGGTCTTTCAAATTAAGCCAATTTTCTCATTTCATGTATCCCTTGCATCGCAGCATTTAACTTTTCTACATTCTACATTTTCTGCAGTTTTTCTACATGCCACGTGTAACTTCCTGTTTTTACATTAAACATGTGGAGTTTAGCATGGCGAAAAACGTTTCTTTTAGAATACCCGTCTCTACAAGCGCCGTGTAGCCACTTTTGTTTTTTCTGTGTACTGCAACGAAAATATATCCCTTGCTTAATTTGTATGAAGGTGGAGAAACATTACCAACTTCCAAGTAGAGATTCCATGAATTATTAAAAAGGGACGACCGTTACAGTCAGAAGTGGTTAAAACAATGGCACTCGACTATAACCCGACAGATTGCTGTCATTTATAAGTAAGTAAGAAAACGAACGATAGAAGAGTTTTTATATAATTGAGAATTCTAATACAATTTCTTAAGTCTTCAAACATTATTGCATCAAACTTGACGATGAAATGAAACGAACCGATTTCTTTTGCTGTTTACGGTTCGCTTTGACATTTTCATATCAATGCCAGTTCGAAGCGGATGCCTTCCTTGGTGATATTGGAAAAAAGATCTAGTTAAATGCAAGTAAATTACCGGAAACTGTCGTCGATATATATTTTTTTCCCTTAATTTAAGTGTATTCTGCAACATTATTTACCTTTTCCAGTATGATAGGCACAGTCTAACTTATGCTAACATTTCGACACCTTTGAGGTAAAAGGCTCTCTCTCAAAATAATTGACTTTACACCCCCAAAGGACCAAGCCGAGCTTCTCTCAGTCTCTTGGGTTGTGTTCTTCTAATGAAAAGAAGACCTTCAGTTTAACGCAGAGTCCGAACGGCTTAGTTTGAAAAGTTTTTCAATGGCTGGTGCCAACAACTGGTAAAGGTGACCGGGTATGTGTTTTTCCACGAAAAAAACTTTTTCATTAGATGACCCGAGGATGGAACACACGACCTCTTGCACAGCAGACACACACACAATCCGCTATACCACAGCCGGCCTTCTTTTCTCTCTTGCACCAAAAACAAACGGTTGACAACTAAAAATCTGAGCAAACTTTGAGAGTGCGCGCCATTAGCTGAGCTTTACATAAAAGCTTTCGGGATGACATTTCCTTCTCTTTGTTCTCCTGTCAACACGTTTTCATGCCCCCTGACAAAAATTTTGACAAGTAGTCGCCATCACGCCGTCCGAGCAAGAACGTTTTCGTGATAGCGTTGTAAAATTCTACGAAATGTACGCTGACAAAGGTAAAGTGTTTACAGTAAACCATTTTACCCAAGAGGGCAAGTCCAAACGCACTATTTATAGAATTTTGCAACGAAAAATAATAAAAAGAGAAGTTGGAAGTGGTCGGAGAGCAAACATTTTTAACAACAAAGACAACATAAGTCAACGAGATGCAGACAGAGTTCTTAATTGCAGCCAACAACACATCAGTTAAGTGCTGAAAAAGAACAATATTGTTGACAGACGTAAGCAAAGAGCACCAGGTTACACACCTGACCAAATACAACCAATGTCGTGGCAAACTCTTTGTTTTAGACGATGAAAGTTACTTTGGTTTTGAGTCGCAGCCATGTAACGGGAAATAGTGTTTTTTACACCTCCGATGTATCATCAACACCTGCTGATGTGAAATATAAGTTCAAGCAAAAGTTTGAGACCAAAGTTATGCTTTACATTGCGATCTCTGAGAGGCCGTGGTTCAAGCCAAGTGGCATTGCAGTCAACAAGAAAGTGTACATAAACGAGTGTTTAAAGAAGGTTTTGATTCCTTTTTTAAGGAAAAATCATTCCGACATAATTATGTTTTCTGGCCTGACAAAGCTTCTTCTCATTTCGCTAAGATGACGAAGAGTTTCCTGAGCAGTAAAGACATCCCTTTTCTACCAAAGGAACGGAGCCCATAAAACTTGCCGCTTGGAAGGCTAAAAATATTAAAGAACTGACCAACAGGATTCGCTTATGTGTACGGAAATACGACCCCAAGGTCGTATTCCGGAAGCTACGTCAAGTGGCTGATAACGGTCCTTTCGACCAAATCCATTGATGCTATTCTTTTGTATATGAAGTCATAACTATGGTAAACATAACTTTCATAAAGATCCGTAGAGAATTGTGGTTATGGCGGCATTTTAAAGTTTGTGCAGATTTTTAGTTGTCACCCGTTAAGCCCTCCAGTCTGCGAAGCTCGCCCATAGTGTGTGCAGTAAAGCAGTGTTGACTGCAACTCATACCTCCTTGAGATCAATGCAGCCAGTAAGTTTTCGACAGTTATAGCCTCACCGATTACGGCCACAAACTGCGCTCGTGCGGCTTGCAAAACGGCCACAGCAAAAGAATACGTGAGCTGCATCCTCCACCAAACCTCCTTCACAACAAATGCATTCTGGCGCGAACATTCATTTCTCACAGGGCAGATAGCTTCTGAAGCTCCCGTGTCCACTGAGCATTTGGCTGTGGCAGTAGTTTACTTCTTCATGTTTTCTCTCAATCCACTCTCTTATATATATTGGGGATAAGGTGATGTTTTCAACGCCCTGGACTGCCAGCAAAGGACGCTATCGTTCCTGGCTTCCCCGTGCGATTTGGCTCTTGTTGGCTCAATAGGGCACCATGCCGGCAATGACAGGAGCAGCGTCGTCGGACACTGTTCAAAGGTCGCAACATACTCTCAATGTGGAGCGAACACTCTTGCTCTAGTTGGAACCCCCATGGCTTCCGCCCAGATGAAGCAGCGTACTGGAAAGTGCATTTTAGGACACTCGCAAGGAGCAGCAATTGCCCCTTTTATCGGCGTTATCTTGTTAAGAATGATCCTGCCCAGTGCCTTCCTATTTGATTCTGCTTTGCTGTTTATACGTTGGAGATGCTCTCGGAAGCTGAGTGGAGTTTCCAGCATAACTCCAAGGTACAGGATCGCCCTCTTGTATCTGAATCGGCAAAAATCAATTTGGTTACGGACACAACGAAAACAGGGAGAGAAGAGAGAGACAGTTTCAGTTCTGTCTTTGCTCAACTCTGTTGCGCTCGGAGCAAATACCTTTTTTTTCGTTCCTGTTTCTCTCCTATCTTTCATTGACACTTTTGCCGAGAGCAATCTTCCAAACTGTCTTTTGTGTAAGTATGCGTGGCTGTGTGTTGCGCTCGTGTGTGTCTTCTTATAACGAGCGTACATACAGATACAGCCTACCAAACGCACAAAACAAAAACAAATCAAAAAACACTTTTCGTAGACACTTATTGTGTTCTGCTCATTTGCAGACAGTTGTTTAGTGAGCGCTCGCTCAAAACAGTTGCTGTCGAAGGTTGTCGGATGACCGACTCGTTTGTTTTGCTCAACCGAAAACACGTAACAGAAACCAAATGAGGTGCGACAAAAAGTGTTCCGCTCAGTGTGAGACTGCTTGTGCTGCGTTTGTTTCTGTTTTTAACTGAAGCTGTTCGCATTGAAAAAAGTGTTAACAGTTTTTTGCGAGCTATGATGAACGGACAAACGACTACGACTACGTTGGCCTTACTTGTTATACTCTGTAGCAAAGGCACACAGAGTATACTAACTAAGATGCAGCATCTCAAACTATACTCACAAAGTGTTGGTTCAAATATAAACAAAAAATTTCTATCAAACCTCAGTCTTTTTGAGGCTATTTATTTCTAAAAATTCTTTATGAGACTATTAATTAGTAAATGAACAAACCTCTGACAAACGCACTCAAACGGACATAGCGTTGTATCCAGTTCTTTCTCTCATAAATTCCACTGACCATCACTTGGTTTCAATTCATTTCCATGAATAAATTGAGAGAAAAAAATTCCCCCCTAACATGTCAAAGCTGCATTCTCCTGTATATCCTCTGGCCAATTTGGTGCAATTAATAGAAATCCACATCAAATAGAATCCAAAACTAAAACTGGTTAAAAATTTGCGGGCGCTTTGTGTGAATTTTAGAATAAGCGACTAAGGTGCACGATGTTGCGCATACGACGCGTTGGCGCATAAAAAATGCACGTGACAAATGGCGAAATGAAATATTTATATCTATCTACATCGTGTATATTCTATATGTCAGGCGGGGGGGCGCAAATAAAAACAAAAACAAAAAACACAAGAGCAAATAAAAATCACGTGCACCATATAAATAAACGCGAGCTGTCGGGCTTTTAAATTAAAAACAAGCAGACATCATCAGGATGATGAAGGAGCAACAGCAGCAGCAGCCAGGAGAGAGAAAAATGGAACTCGACGCGTTGGTTTTGGTTTTTGGTTGCACATCGTTTCGTGTAGCAACAATGATTGCAATTTGCAAAAAGCGGAACGCATTCGAAGTGCATACATCCCATGTTGAGGGCGGAGGGGGTGGCGGGACACCCATTTAGCCAGCGAGATAATACATTTAAACGTGCCGACATTTCGCGGTTTAGGCCCCCACGCCTCTGGCGAATCGAGTGATGCACCCAAAAAAGGGCCACCCATTCGTATGGTTATAGAGTTCGGGCAAAATAAAACAACGAAAATCTAACCACGGCTTAAGGGATTCTTTTTTTTCTAACCAGAATGCAAGAAGGACAATGCAATGCAAAGCACTGAGTGATTTTCAAAATGAATTAAATGAAATTGGAATACAGAATTAGGTGGAACTATGAATGAGTGAGCAGATAATGCCAGTAGTCAGTTGGATTGGAAAGGGAAATCAGTTTGAATTGTCACCTAAGCAACTGATTCGATAAACTCTAAGGCCTTTTTGGTTATTACTTGGTAATGCTACTGAGCTACTGCTGCCTTAAGCCTCTAGCTTCGACATGTAGCTGCAAGGAAAATTGAACACTCCATAGCATATTGCTTTACTTCCTTACTGCTTGTTGCTGAAGCAGCAATACCCCCATTTTCGTCAGGGTATTTGTGCAGTTTTGATATGCTAAACCATTCTATTCCCACTCTTCCTCACCAACACACACACTCACACCACTTTCGTTTAATTTGGAATGCTGTGTAAATATAAAAGTCGTTGGTTTCTGTGGCCCACAACGGTTGACAGTTGACAGAGTAGATTGAAGTAGAGAGCAGCTGCCCTCCCTACGTACCTGCTTCTCCTCTTCATTTCCTCAGTGGCTTTGCTGCCTTATCACTGCCATAACACATAATTGCGTCTAGTTTCTGGTCCCATCGCCCAGTTTCAGTTTTGGAATTCTGAATGTATCGCAAAAACTATGTGAACAATTGCGTTATGGTACAGGCAGCCTGGGCTGAATGAGCTCTGATAGCCATGCCTCAATGACCAATATGGGGATTTCAGTTTGGCCTTTTATTAAACGATTCAGTCGTCTGCTCGTTGGTGGTTGGCCCGTCCCGCTGTGTCTGGCCTGTGACTGACTGATAGGCAGCTTTTTGATGGTTTTTCAACCAACTGCAGTTTTTATTGTAGCTTTTGCAATTGCTATTGCGAGTCTGTCTGTTTATTTATGTATGCACATGCATATGTACTTATTTTCAAACAAATAGCAAAGGTGGAGAGTCTGTTTTTTAATGCCACGACAGTGGTACACACTTCTTTGTGGTCTCCTTAATCTAAATTCACACATTTATATGGAAGTTCACATGGAATAAAAAGTTTTTTCTTTGAATAAACTTTACACCCGGTCACCCCTCTCTGCTGTTGGCGCCAGCTTTGTAGTAATTAGCCATGGAAGAAAGGCTTCTCAAACTGCCACTCGGATCCGGCGTTAAACTGTAGGTCCCCTTGTCTTGTGCTAAAATTAGAAGCGCACAAGCCAAGAGATTGAGAGAAACTCGGCTTTGGCCCTTTGGGGCTGTGTCAAGCCATTTTTACATTTTACATATGGAAGTGCAGAAGAATATTACTAGGTTCTAGCATTCGGTACAAGAAGATAGCGCCAGTGCAAGTGTCTTTTCGCATTCGCGACAAATTGTCGAACCCCAATGCAGAAGACACACAAGTTATTTACAAGTCTGAGAGATATCGGTGTAACTTACGCGCTGTTCCAGGAAATCGATGGCAACCATATCAGTTCGATATAACGGATTGCATCCTTAAATCATCGATTCAAAGCTGACTGAGAATATAAATGCTGCTATATTTACATCATGGTTTAAACAGCTTGCGCTTTTTCTAAAATCTAATCTAGTAACCAGAGATTTTCTTCTTACCTTTCAAAAAATATTGTTAAATTTAAATTCAATTAGGAATTCGAAAAGGGGCCGTGTTATACTTAACTGTTGTCCTGCGCGTTTTCGAAATCTCAGGTATTTATATCAATTAACAGAGCATTAACATTAATGTTAAGTGTATAAAACTCAATGGAAGTGACTGACCAGCTGATTGCTAGGAGCATGAAACTTTACTTGATTTTTGTTCCTCTTATATAGTTTTGTTTCTCTGGCACATTTTGGAGGTCATCTTTTGGATGAGCTAGATGACTTCATTCTTTATGTCTATTTCCCCATTCGGCAGATCATCCATAACGGATGACCAAGCCAAAGGCTAAGTGAGCTAGTCTTTTTCCGCAAAAAGCTAGATTTTCAATCAATATGCTATCGAATTTAAAAAAGTCAAAAATAGTAACAGCTGTTGTTCAATGGGCGTAGAGGGTTTTAGCTCAGTGGAAGAGGGTGTTAGCAGAGAGGAAAAGGTTTATGGGCCCCCTTCATTGAAACCTATGGTGTGAGCAAGGCCTAGGTAAACGCCAAATTTTTTTTTTGTTATAGAAGGTTCAATTGCCATTATATTTCTTATGAATGCATACTTGAAGGGCCAACCATAACAGGGCGAGGTGGAGTACATACTTTGACTCACAATTGCAAGCAAAGCAATCAAACCAGCTGTTCTTTGTTTAAGTTAGTTGACCGTTATGCTCATCCGTTAGTGGAACAAGAAAACATCACATTTCTTGAATGATGTTGAATGGTTGCCAGTGGAACAAGGCTTTTATACAATTTAGTTTTGCCCCCATGTAACGCAACGCAAAGTTGGACTGCAGGACTGGGAAAATAAGCGACTTTTATAGCAAAATTTTCGTTTTTCGAGGGAGGACTCTGCTCTTGAACTCCCTACTAAGCCCGTAGTAACATGCAAGAGTTATTGTTCTTTGGATCTCCAGACTGATGTTGTTGTCGCTGGTAATCATCGTTCCAAGGTATAGAAAGTCCTTTACAACGTTAAAGTTGTACTCTCCCATTGCAATATATTGTACAATACGCGTAGGCTCCCTGCGTGCTGAGACTAGGAACTTCGTCTTTTTTTCATTTACCGCTAAGCCCATGAGTTTTGACTGCTTCTCAATCTCTGAAAACGCCTTGCTTACCTCCCGTTCGGATTTGCCGATAATGTCAAAATCATGCAAATGCAAGTAGCACTACATCTTTATAAAATTTGGTTCCCGATCTATTAGAATTTGGGCACGCGAATTTTGAATTTTCGCGGGTTACGTATATTCGAATTTCGATTTTTTTGTGGCGTTATGTTGGTACTCATGTCTCTCACTTATGCCGACAAGCTCAGCCATTTTGAATGTTCACTTAATTGTTGACAGCTGCTTTGCTTGCACGTGTTTTGGATCGTCTTCGATTTTTACCTATTCAAGAAAATGTATCAAAGAACCTGAATCAAATTTTGTGTAAAAAACGAAATTAAGTGCGCGGATGCATTCCGAATGTTGACTGTGGCATACGGAGAAGCTACCTTGGACCGAAGCAACGTTTATCGGTGGTACAAAATGTTCTCAGAAGGCCGAGAAGATGTGAACGACAAGACCGAAAAAAGCGCGCCAAGTTCGGTCGAATGTGAAAGTTTTGCTGACAGTTTTCTTCGATTGCAGGGGCGTGGTGCATCATGAGTTCTTGCCACAGGGAAGAACGGTCAATAAGGAATATTACCTGCAAATTATGCGCAATTTGCGCGAAGCAATCCGCCAGAAACGCCCGGATTTGTGGAAGAACAAAAATTGGCTTTTGCACCACGATAACGCCCCTGCTCACACATCGTTGCTTGTGCGCGACTTTTTGGCCAAAAACAACACACTAATGATGCCGCAGCCACCGTATTCCCCAGATCTGGGCCCCTGTGACTTTTTTCTTGTTCCCTAAACTGAAGAGGCCCATGAAAGGAACAAGATAAAAAAAATGATTTTTTGAAGTGCTTCGAAGATTGGAAAAACCGTTGACACAAGTGTATAATATCTCATGGGGATTACTTTGAAGGGGACAAAATAGATATTCATGAATAAATAAATAATTTTTGAAAAAACACAAAATTCGCGATACTTTTTGAACACACCTCGTACACCAGCAATTCCCCGGGGGCCGAACACACTCGGAAATTCACACCGAATGCTTGCCGAAGTAATTCATTAGTGAGTGTTAGAGAGAGACAAAGAGCCTCTCTTCTTGGGGAACCCTGCTTTAAAGATATGTTTTCTTTTCAAAATCATCAACTGCTCTTAATTTAAATACATGAATAAGTATTCACAATTTCTTTTGTAATAAAAAAAAAAAAATTCCTTTTTTTTGGTAAACTTAGTATATAAAAAAATGCATTTTAAGTCTAAATTCGAAAGCGTTTTAGAGCTTTGATTGCTAGATTTTGGACGCAGTCAGATTGTAAAATTTAAAACAAAAATGTAAAATTTCATCTTTATTACCTAAATAGACCTGTTTCGAAATATCGATAATATACTTTTCGAAATGATACTTTTTATATATCAAAAGAAATATCGATAAAGATATTTTTTAAATATCCTGCAATTCACATTTTCCCTAATGCCTGAACTCATACTGAGATTTAATAGCATGTTAAACCGTGTATCAATCGTAGAAATTGCAAGAAACCAGAAAATTTGCCAAGGCTTGTCATTTTGCCCCCAACTGCGTAAATTTTAGCTGTTGGCAGTTGGTTTATACAACCACAAGAGTCGTCGTCTCTATCCTCACACAGGGTAAACTACAGTGATTCATGTGAGAATCGGTATATTATGGGCGGATCTTTCAGCAACAACTGAGCCTTTTTCGTGAGTATAAATATACCACTTACCAACACGTAAAAGGCAAAAATAAATATTGACAAATTCAGCACAGATTAAGGGGCTCACTGCACTTAAATACAATTTAAGTTAAAGAAGAAATGGAAGAATAAATTGATCAATAATTAAAAATTCTGTTGGGAATCTTAATATATATTTAAAAAACATACATATAAAAAATATTCTATGAAATCAATTTGAAAGCAAACAACCCTTTTCCTGCCCTTAAAAAAGGGATTTATACCTTTGAGCCAAAGTTCAATTGGCCCTGCAGTTATCTGTTCACACAAAATCAACTTCAAAATGGCATAAATGAACTGTGCAGCACTTTTAATAGAATTATGTTGGCACAACTGAGGCAGACGCTGGCCACTTGTCTGCCATTTAAGCAAGTACGAGTGAGAATATCTCCAAAGCAAACGCTCTGTGATCTTTACACAGTTGACGTTATTTTAAAAACAAGCCAATTATTTGTAAAAACTAACAGTAGACTGGAAATAAAGGATGCGTTGGTTGCGGGCAAACGGAGGCTGCTTCCATAGCAATGTCGTTATCAAAGAGCAAACATAAACTGACAGAACAACGGACACACAGACACTCCACTCTTTTACGGCAAATGTCGCACATGCTGAACAGAGAGAGAGAAAGATGGAGAATACCAGTTATAGTATTTTTCTATCGAGTTTTGCCATCATCGTCTGCCTGGCACTTTAAATAGACGATAAATACAACAACTACTAAAACAAAAGACAATCCAGGGGGGTCGGGAGTTGGTCAGGGGAAAAATGGGAAAATAAAAACCCATAATTGCATTTATTATGCTGATAAAAGCAGAGACATGAACGGCAGCAAAAAGAACAGCATGTGTGTGTGTGTGTGTGGGAAAGGATACCCAACGCAATTGTGTGTGCATTGCACTATCCACGCTGCCAGCCATTTTGTGGACCCAAGCAACGTATGCTGATGCCGATGACTCTGTTTTTGTTTGCAAGTAAATTTAATAACGACAATAATGCCACTAAAAATAATTCCCCACAAATACACACACACACAGACACAAAGAGTCAACGGCAACGACAGGAAATTTAATTATTGAGTGCCCTGGACCCAGTCTCTGTTGTCTCTGCTTTTAAATTAACTTAAACAAAATGTCACCACTCACCTTAAATACAGCCGAAGTGAAAAATACGGGAAGTAAAATAAAGACCACACCAGACAGTACAATTTGTAGATTGAGTTCGGCAACCGGTTCAATTTTCCAGGGTATTAGGGAACAGCCTGCAAAAGGAGAAAATTTTAGAAATTATTGTGCGACTTTTTTGCAAAATTTTTCAATGCTCTAGCTAGAACCTAATTATAACCTGCAAATTTTCTTCCCTTAATTTTATCTTGAACTGATCGTTCACCATTTTCAAAATGTCCACAATGGGATTTACTTTGTGTAACTTTTAGTTGACCGTTATTACACCAAATTTTTCGACTATTTTTAACATTTTTGGAGTGCCTAAGACCGCTGAATGCATAACTCTTAAAATATCGGTCGTGTGTTCGACCCCTAGAGCTGACAAATTATTTCAAACTTGTAATTGCAAATATATATAACATGGAGTGTCTTGACAAATTCACTGACTTACACCCCCTAAGCGGCTGAAATTTGGACGGATTCACAGCCTTAACGGTAAGTTATGAAATTTGAACCCTACCTCCGCCAAGCTGAGCTGGACTTTGCAGTCTACTCTGGATTCCAGACAAGCAGACTTGCCATTGTGGAACAGCAAGACTACAGCTCAGAACCTCAGAACCCTCTAAATTATAGATATCAGACTAGCCGCTTACACCTTAAAGGTAAAGCCACGGCTACTTCCTAAATAGGCCAATATATCTCGCCCCAACATGGAGCTGAGATGACGCAGCGGAGTTTTTTTTATGCAAAATTTATAATGCAACCGATCACTCTATGCAAATTCCACAGCACATCCACAGAAAACTATTTTTATTAGCTTTATTTTAAGTCGTGGAATCGAAGAGCAGGGTTAAGCCATTCCGTATCTTAAAACGTCTGCAAACCAACCCAATCAGAAAAGACCAGACGTCGAAGGAGGGCTTTGCCAATGTTCATGTTGACATATCCTGGGCAAGAGAAGTTCTACCGATTTTCTTTTTGGAGATGGGCAAACCCGAATAGCCCTCCAATGCCAACAAGGATCGGCCAGCTAAAAGAAATGGGCCTCAGGATGATTAGCAACCTCTATCATTCAGGTCTT
The DNA here is from genome assembly GCA_018904265.1 of Lordiphosa collinella. Lineage (NCBI taxonomy): Eukaryota > Metazoa > Arthropoda > Insecta > Diptera > Drosophilidae > Lordiphosa > Lordiphosa collinella. The sequence goes on along the minus strand of JAEIFV010000391.1, from coordinate 84,463 downwards.
CTTTGCTAAGGTGGCCAAAGATAAAAAGATCGTGGGTTTTCTGGACGCGCGTAATCCAAGGGAACATCCGAATTGTAACCTGTGAGGACCAAAAGTCAGTAGACAAGGTTGCTGAAGTGTATCCGGGTGCGAGGTTGAAGGTTGTCGATGCCAAAGAAACCCTTACACCCAGCAGAACCCAAAAAATATTACAGCTGATGAGAATGCTTAACCCAAGCACTTTTTGTCAACAACTGGAGGGTCGCCACTCTGGTCAAATTCCAGATAGACAAAGAGTCTGCAGAATACTTAACCAATTCCGGCGGATCCTTAAACTATGCGTTCCAGCGGGCTTACATGAAAGTCTGTAAGACAGACACTTCGGCGCTTGCTGGCCTAATAGCTAGCGTTAAAGAAAAGAACAGAGCTGTGGGTATATTTCAGGGGGTTTCGACTATGGACCCTATTCGGGCGTCTTTGCTCATAACAGGAACTTCTCCAATGGGAAGATCCACACACAAAACGATACGGGTTCTGCAAATAAACCTACATCATTGTAAAAACTTTTAAATCCTCAGTTCAGTGATGGGGACATCACAACAGTCAGCGTGGAACTGAAGAGTTCAACCATCAGGCAGGCATCTTATTATCTGGCTCATGACAGCGAGAGCCCACCATCAGCAAAGATTCTTTAAGACCTTGTTAAAAGCAGCAACGTAACACTTAAAAATTCGATTATCTGGTTAAAAATTTTTGAAATCCTAAGAAAAACAGCGCAATTAACTAGAAAATAACAGCCAGCTGAGTATTATATAATGTATACATTGTTCAAAAATCAGCAGGTAAAGGTAATTTGATAATATGGCTTGCAGTCGCTTTAGAAACATTTTTTTACGAAATTTTTACCTTAGCGCTGTATTACTCCTGTATTACTCTTACCTACAATATATGAAATCTTCAACAATTCCTCATCAACACAAAAAAAAAACGCGTTTGAAAAGTTAACGAATTTGTTGAAGGCAAAAAGATTCTTGACCACCGAGTGTTTTTGATGCTGATAAAGAATATTTATGCTTCATCAGGTCGGAGATACTTCCTTCTGTCAGTGTACCTACGGTACATAGTGTAAAAAAATATAGACGAAATTACTGCTCCCAAAAACACGGAAGATAGGTTTTGGTTAAAATTAACTCGTAACAGGATAAACTGACTAACTAAGTATATTGCTAGTAAACAACAACAAAATTTAAGAAAGACTCATAGAATTCCTATAGATATTACAAAGTACGCAAAAATGAAGCATAAATTAAGTAAAAATGAAGCACAATAGAAATGCCTACTGCTCAGTTTGAGTGCGTTTATAATGCGTACTTTTCCTAATGTTTCAGCGTACGTATACGTACTATAACTTTTGCGTCAACGTACTACGTGCGTATGCGTAGCCTACTATTTCTAATGCGTATGCGTACTCAAAAAAATGCGTAGTACGCTTCAATAAGCCAGAGCCCATAAGACTTATCTCCCTAGATGAAATCTGTCAGCAAATCAAACAGCTAAAGCCAATCAAGGCCCCTGGCTATGACAAGGAGTTAAAGCCTTCCCAGGAACCGATCCTCCCAATGAATGAAGTAGGCAGTTATTGTAATTGTCCCAAAAAAGGGTAAGAAGACTGACTGTAACACCCGTGCCTACCGCCCTACAAGGCTTATTAACCTGATGCCAACATTCTTCATTGAGACGTAGTTACATATGTATGTTGGCTTCGTGCTGTGTATAAACCCTTTCCAGAATACCAATTCGAGTTCAGCAGTGTCCATGGAGCCCCAGAACAAGTACACTGAGTTTGAGCAACAACATCCTGGAAACTATGGAACAGGACACTTACAGCTCTGCAGACTTCCTAGACGACAAGCATTCGATCGAATATAGCAAGACAGCCTGCTATTAAAGCTGAAGTCTCTTGTTCCTTTGCGTTGCTGCGATGCTTCTTGGTCCAGCTGAGGGACGAGCATTGCAATGTCCGCCGCATTGGCGCTGGTGTAGCCCAAGGAAGTGTACTTGGCCCAGTTCTGTACATCCTGTTCACCGCGCACTTGCCGGTTCCAGACGCCCAAAACAAACGTATATCAACTTATGCCGATGACACAGCCTTTCTGGCTTACAGCGTCTGCAACTGTACAAACATTTCAGCGTCCCGTTGGAACATTGCACTGCACCTTTTGAAAAAAGAGAGAGACAACACACCAAAGCTCACGCTGAACCACTTTGTCATACCACATACGCACTCTGTCAGTTACCTGGGCATAACAATCGACAAGAGACTTACTTGGTCTGACATTAACCGAGCTTTGGCAGGCACTCATGCAAAGAATAACAAATAGGACTGGCTCAGTGCGAGATGCTAATAATTGAGTCATAATTATGAATGAATGATTCTTGATTTGATTTTGTGGTCTTCTTTATTTCAGTTTGGTTTTGCTCACTATTTTTCAATAATTGTATCCCGTGGTTGCTATTATTGCTAACCGATCTGTCCCTTTTATTAATGGTTTTTTGATCTAGATTATTTTTGTACGCTCCGCGCACTTGCATTCTCGTTGCTCCCTGGTACGTGCGAAACTTTACTTTCCATAAGAACCTTGGCAATCTACCAGTATGCTCTCACATCAAATGCCACACCAGCAGGTATACAGCCTTGTTCTCAGTTCCACTTACTTTTCAAAAGTAATTCCGCATCGATTCCGAAACGTTTTAGTTTTTGTGTTCTGAATTCCACGTGAAATTGCTTCAAAATTACTTTTGTGAACTAGTGGTTCCACTGCCGCTTATCGATTGATAGTAGCGAAACAACAGCTACTGAATAAAAGCAAATTAGACTTCATTTTTATTTCAACAACAATAAATACATCACAATACCAGAGGCAGTAAGCATTAATAGCTCAAATTTGCAGAAGGTCGAAATAATGCTCAGCTTTGAGAGACAGCAACATATACTGTAGACTTTTCAGACTGTAGACGTATGCACTAGCACTTAGCAAATTAAACTTTGAGTTTATTGTGCAATACAGTCGAGCACATTGTATCTCCTCAATTGCCATCACATTGAAATAATTAGTCACAAAAAAATTTAACACGGTTCTGTACCAAATTATGACTTTTCTAATGGTCTGGCAACCCTTTAACCAAAGATACACTACTATCGATTGATGAATGCCTATCGAACTGGCATAAGTATCGTAATGTGAAATTCAGAACACAAATATTTCACGTTTTACTTTTCGTTTTTGCAAGCCGCAAAGAAATAGAAGGTGTTGAGCAATTTGATTATCTGTAATTAGTATATTTTTACAGACGACTGTTTTAAGATACCAAAATATCTAAAATTGTCCAAAGAATGATCCTTTATTTTCATTTTGTGGGTGGGTTTTTTTTTCAGATGCGAAATTTTCAATTTACTTTTCATTTCACCAGCCTCAAGGCAAAACGTTTGAAACCACAAAATTCGATCGTTTTACTTTTAGCAGAACACGAATAAATTCCACTTTAGAAATATTTTTTGTGGAAGTGAACAAGCCTGTTAGAGACCGCTTACTGGCTCACACAAACCGTCTCGGCAATGAGCTGGCGGCAAAGAAATTGCGCAGATTGCTCAAAAGGCGACATCCGTCCGAACTTTGGATACACGGAAAGCGACCAAAGGAATGGGAAAGATTGGTTGAACTATAGTAGAGTTATAGGGAAAAAATACAATTATAGGCAGCACCGGTCGCAAAGGTAATGGGCAGCACTTCACAGGTACAGAGTATGTTAAAGTAGGGCTTGACCGACTTTCTTTCTTGTTTTTATTTGATTGACTTGAAATTACCTAAACTAATTTGAATAAGTGATTCGATTTTCCGATGTTTGAAAATCTTCCACCAAGGAGTGCAAATTCCCGGAAAAGTTTGTATAGAAAAACCTGTTCTTCATCCTATTGACTTGAAACTCGGTTTCTACGGATGGTTTTCGGAAGAATTTGAGATTTTATTTTCCCATTCTGGAAAATCCGCCCCAAATGTGAAAAAATTCTCGGAAAATATTTCAAGAATAATCCTATTTTCATTATTGACTTGAAGCTCGGTTTGTATGGATGGTATGTGAAATAGTTTGTGATTTCGTTTTCCCGTGCTTAAAGTCCAGCCATAAGGTATGAAAAATTCAGGAAAATTTTGCATGAACAAAACAATTTTTCATCCGATTGACTTGAAACTCCACCTCTAAGGCGGGAAAATCTCGGATAATTCTGCATGTGATTTTTCAACCGATAAACTTGAAAGTCGGTTTGTAGGTAAGCGAAAAATATTTTTTTACAATAGACTTGGATTTCGGTTTGTAACTATAGTATTAGAAATAAACTGGGACTTCATTTTCCGATGTTGGAAAATCCTTTCGGAGGTCGCCAAATTCTGCATGGTAGTATCTGTTGCTCATCCGATTGACTTTAAAGTCGGTTTTTTAATAAAGTAAACGAAATAATTTCATTTTCCAATGCTGAAAATACCGCCCCTAAAGTGCGAAAATTCGCGGAATTCGCGGATTTTTTAATCCGATTGTCTTGAAAATCAGTTTGTAAGGATAGTATTAGAAACAATTTATAATCTGATTTTCAATGTTGGAAATTATGTTTGTGGTTTTTGAGCTGATGTTTGTAAGAGTTGGTAGGTGGCTTATGCGGGGGATAGAATACTGGAAAATATTTTTGAATTCGGGAAATCCACACACAGGTCGAAAAGTTAATATGTGTCTCTCTCGATCGACCTCAAAATGACACTGATATCGGCATAGCGGCTATGCTGATGAATGCTTGTACTGATGCTGGTTGAGCTACGCTGCTTTTATATGCTAGTTAATCTATACATTTTTGGAGAAACTTCCAAAACTTTTATTTGTGTCTATTCTTTCAACAATATTTGGTTTAGTTACTCAGCAGCAAAATTGCAGCCTTTACTTAACCTTCTTTTGTACATTTGCATATAAACTTACCCAGGAACCTGTAGGCGCCATGCATGGCCAAATATCCTTGGAACAATGTTAGCAGCACTCCATACCAGATCGACCAGAGCGAGTTCAAATGCAGATAGCTGCTCGAATCGTGACCAGAATGTTGCAGATTTGTATAGCGACTCTGATGGCGCTTCGACTTGATATATTTGGCCTGGAGTTGTTGTTGCTGCTGGGTGAGGCTGCTGCTGCCGCTTGTGGTTGCATTTGTCAGCACAGAGTTGCACATGCTCGAATTGAGGCTACTGCCACCACCACCACCAGCCCCTCCAGTTGCAGCTCCCCCACTATTTTTGCCACCCATTGTGCTGCCGCTTGGGTGATTTTCTTTGTGAGTCTTTCGGATGCTGTTCTGGTGCTTCTCACCACCACGCTGTTGTCTTGCTCAGGAACAGAAACAACAACGAAAATGTTGACAATAAAAGTTTTCTCTCACGATGTTTATTGATTTTGTATTGATTTTGCCCGTTGATTTTCTACTTATTTACTTAAGTGATGAGTCTCATTGTTTGGGGCTCTGCCCATTGTTGCTGATGATGTTGTTAATTTTGATGCTCTTGATATTGTTTGCTCGCTGATATGCCTCATTATAACGTGCAGCAAATTGGTTTGCTGACGCATATTTAAAGGGTGAGAGAGTTTTTGCCGCTTTGATTACTGAAAAACAAAAAGAACGAAGAGAAATTAAACTATTAGTTTGGATTAAATGAATTGGAAAAGTTATTAAAAGAATAATAATCTCATATAACAAGATCTTAAAATACTTCAATACTTCGCATTTAATTTGTTTCGGTCACAGGCAAAAGTTCACGTTTCGTGAAGATTAAACAAAATTATGTATTTATCTTGTGAAATTCGAAGTAGTTGTAATATATTTAGATAAAATATATACACTATTTTCCTTAATAATAGACTAAACAAAATTTTGAGTTTCGTTTATAATGAATGCCCTTGAGATATAATTAAAATTTTTTTTTTAACAAGTTTATTTTTAGTTTTAAATATTTTGAACACCAGAAAAATTGAACAAGGTATTCGAAAATAGAAAAACTGTTGACTTGTAGGATTATTCCACTGAGCAACATCTAACATTTAGATGCATTTTGTTTCAACACCATCGTTTCTCATAAAATAAAGTAATGGCAGAGAAACGTGTTATGCATTGTAAATTGTTGCTTGGTATTTAAAATTAAGTCATGACGCAGATCTTCCCGACTTTACAAAGATCCCAATTGCAAGTTATTCAAAAATTTCAATCTGATAACCAAGACGTGCTGGTAAATTTAGAAGGCTGGAGGCAGGAGCAGTAGAATTAGAAAAATTGGTCCCCATAGTCCCAAAGAGCATTTCTTCTTTGGCATCGGTTGGTTTGCAAATCGTTCAAAATATCCGTCGGTGTCCCAGAACTTCGAGAGAGTTCATTTTCTTATTAGAAAGTCTAGTTAGAAGGTGTGTGTATAAGATTATTGATAGCAGTTTTTGTTCATAGCAATATTGATGGTTTCAAACTTGCCAGCCTTGTTTGTGTCTTTGCTAAGCTCGCTAAGTTTGCGTAGGTTTACGAAGTCCGTTTGGTTGGTTTGTGTATTGGCTTTGGTTGGTTTCTCCAAATCTCCTAACAAAATACGAGAGGTTTGAAACCAACCGAAAGAGATTCCCAGGACACCGAAAATTAATTTTGGGTTAGAATTTGGTTGGAAGAGATTTCTGGGACACCTCCGAATGAGACGGATGTTATGGTACCCGTTAGTTCCAGCGCGTGGCGTGTTTTTATTCGTGTCACAAACACGCACGAGTCAAGATCAAATTTCGTGCGTTCATGTGGGTGTCTTATTTTAGCGAAAAACACCACATAAGCCGACACTACTTAACTCCACAAAGCTCAGAAAGTTTTACCGTACAAGAAACTAAAAAAAAGGGTGGGCGTCGAGGAACACCCGATACGAGCAAAGCTCTTTACGTAAGATAAGATTAAGTACATAAGAATATAAAGTAACAACAGCTGAGTCGATTTAGTCATGTCCATGTGTCCGTCCGTATAAACGCTTCGAACTCAGAGACTATAAGAGATAGAGCCACAAGATTTTGCATGTAGATTCGTGTATACCAGACTCAAATCGAGATTGTTCCAGATTTAGAAAATTCCTAAGCGCAAAAAACTGTCAGAGCCACAATTTTTAAGCTCGGCCCAATATCTATATATTTTAAAAAGATCAATAAGATCGGACTAAAAACACCGAATTTATATACGAATCAATTTTGCTTGTTGGAGAGAGGGGGGTCTTGCATTGTCAGTTACCGCTGGCGCGCGTGCGAGTGTGTATGTATGTGTATGAAAACACAAGAAGTCAAGGAAACAGGGTATTTTGTAGTCGGGGCACTCGACTACAGCTTCCTTACTTGTTTCATATTTTCTATTTTAACCAAAAAAACCTGTGTTGGTCACTGTTATGGTAACTGTTTCGATCGTTATTTTAATCACTGTTTTGGTCACAGTTTTGGTTACAGTTTCGGTCACTGTTTAGTCACCGTGTTGGTCACTGTTTCCGTCACAGTTTCGGTCATGGTTTTGACACTGTTTGTTCGCTGTATAGTCACTGTTTTTGTCACTGTTCCGGTCACTATTTAAGTCACTGTTTCGGTCACTGTTTCAGTCACTACTTTAGTTACTGTTTTGGTCACTGTTTTAGTCACTCTCTTGGCCACTGCTTGGTAACTGGTTTGGTGACCGCTAATTCACCACCACCAACCAACCAGTCACAACCGAGCTGCTCCTTGGCTGCAGACTTTGCAAAGTCAAAAGCGTAGCCAAAGAAATCTGTCGCAAAGACAATCGATTTCTGGATATGACGTTTTCGAACCTCTGTTATCTCAGAGATCTGTTTGTTCATACGGACAGACAGCAGTAGCTCTTATAGTCTCTGAGAAACACGCGTTCATACGCGGACAGACGGACGGACAGGGCTAAATCGACTCGGCTGTTGATGTTTTCTTCTACCTGTTACATACTTTTGCACAACTTCATGATCCCCCTTTTCCCATTTTCAATGGGAACAGGGTATAAAAATTAGGCCAGGGAATATGTGTAATAAGAAATGAAGAAACTTTTTCGCAAGCTGAGCTCATAATGCCACTAAGAATACGTTAATCGGATCAAAGAGCTGCCGAAACATCGGAACATTACATCCCAGCTTGCTTCTGGGACTTCGGAACAATCGCAAGCGATGCACGATGAACAAATTGAGCGACAGGCCAGGTTTAGATCTGCAGAATCGCCGAAGCAGGCGAGCAATCGTCGCCAGAAAATTTGTTATACACATTGGATTCGAGAGAGCTCCCGATCTTACAGAACACTCGCAAGCGCGGCACGATGAACAGGTGGACTTTAATTGAGTTTTCATTATCATGAAGACTGATAAATAGACGGATAGTGCAAATCGAGCAACCGAACGCAGAATTGCGAAAATTCGCATAAAAGTTTTGATTATAAAGAAGATTTAATGGATGCCAACAGTAGACGCGTAAATATGAGGTGTAATTTGAATGGTTTACAAAATCGCGAAATTCGCTGAATTTTCCAATGAGTTCAGATTGTTATCAAGACTCCCGGTTTTCAGGGGTGGTATATGTAAAATGTAAAATGGCTTGACACATCCCCAAAGGGCCAAAGCTGAGCCTCTCTCAATCTCTTGGCTTGTGCGCTTCTAATTTTCGCACAAGTGAAAGCGACCTACAGTTTAACGCCGAATCCGAACGGCAGGTTGAGAAGCTTTTGCATGGCTAATTACTACAAAGCTGGCGCCAACAGCAGAGAGGGGTGACCGAGTGTAAAGTTTATTCCAAGAAAAAACTTGTTATTAGATGTTCCGAGGCGGGATCGAACCCACGACCTCTTGCACAGCGGTCGCGCACACTAGCCGCTGAACCACACGGCCACGGTGATAAATACCAAATTTATACATCTAAGCTTATGGGCGATTTATCCAAAGTGATGATCAATGTGTGATCAATATGTGACGATACCAAGAAGGGGTCAGGGAAACATTGATCGGAGTTCTCAGAATGCAAAACAAATGAGAAGTCGCAGCTTGTCGAAAGGAAGAGGAGCGTGCTATTGAAAGGGAATTAGCTCGAATCAGAATGATTGAAAATCGTACGAGATGGTCAGAAGAAGCTTACAATGTGCAAGAACGATTGTCAAGAAGAGAGAAGCGGACAAGCTAAGAGCAGGATCTCATGAAGGATAATATAACACACTTATAGTTGGTAAATTATCAATTGTTGTAATGCTGAAAAAATTGAATCGAATGACGCGAAATTTGTCAAAATCTCACATGTGTTTTGATGTTTAAAATGACGGGTAGTTAAATAGGAGTTAAAGATAACTCTGTCAAAAAAATCGCAAAATGTTCAAATTTAGATGTATTATCATAAAAATTTGACAGATGGCGGCTTTAGACAGTTAAATAGAAGGTCTAAAGGGGGCTTAGCAACACACGGTGTGTTCCGGCTTGTTGATTTTTTAAAATCAGTGCACAAAATAAGTTATTTGTACAGTGGTTGCTTACTCTGGAGATCTGGGGTCCAATCTACTGAAATCACAACAAAACAGAGATCGTTTAATTTGTCCAAATAGGATGGATCATAGAAAAGTTGGTAGAGAAAACAGATGTAAAGTGATTTCTAAAATTAGTTTAAGACAAGAGTAAAAAGGGTACAATAACTGTACACTCATGAGAAGCCTGTCAGTACAGTGCATTTCTGTTTGATTTTAGGGAAGAAGGGCCGAGTGCCACAATTCAGTTAAAAAATGACGATAATTCGATTCGGTTAATCTTTAAAAACGCAAATTGTGGCTTGATCCCGCACTCGAAACAATTGTTAAAGACTTAACGGAGTTTTCACAGACAATGAAGCTACTGGCCTGAGCTACTTTCGCATGAAAAACCTTTTCATACTCGTCGTTAGGATTCATGCCATTCTCTTTTGCTAAAATTAAAAAGCACACAAGCCAAGAGAATGAGAGAATATTGACTTTGGTCCCCCACAGGGCTGTCTTGCTAAATATGAAATAATTAACATTTTTAATTGTTTAATGCGTTTAGAACTTTTAATACTTTGCTTTAAGATTTAAGCGTCATGAACTGACAAGGCCCAGCTCTATTTTTAGCGATTCTGAAAGATGTTCACACATGTATGGAAGCAACTGACACCGAAAAATATAGCAATGTGTTGTGCATTTTTGTTGATTGAGTTTAAATTTGATTTTAAATGCATAAAAGGGTTTCTGTTTAGAGTACTACTACTTTCACTTGTATAAAACGTTTTTAGTTTAAAAAACTTTTCTCACACCGTTACTCATTTAGTGTTAGTTCCCAAGCCAATCCTCAGCAGTATACACACCACTCCCAAAGTTGCAATTACCAATAAAATTGTGTCAATTGCATTGCTCAACAGCTTTACACATTTTCCAACACATTTGTTCATTTGTGCGGCAACACTTTTAATTACAAATAGTTAGAGCGACAAAAACAAATTGCTGGCAAATTTTTTTTTTTAAATAAGAGGAACTGCATTCCTTCTTTTTTTTCCCCCCACACTCGTTTCCCCTTTGTGGCCATCTCGGCGGTTTTGTTAAACAAAACACGGAACATAAATGTTAACGGTTTATGGCTTGCGGCAAATCCTTCTCCGGAACACGCAATGCCTGTAGCTTGCCACCTGAATGTGAGTATGTCTATGTCCTGTAATTATGTTGTGTGTTGCGCGCCAGACAAAGGCGGAGCTGTGGGAGATGCGACTCTGTCTGGCTGCAGTTACTCCCATGAGGAGGCTCTCCTTGGCTTTGTGATACCGTGTGTGTGTGTGTGTGTGTCTGGCCAACACGTTGTTCCCTTAATTATGCGACAGGCCCTCAGTATATGCCAAATTGGTTTACAGACAGAACGAAATGGGACTCTTGATTTATTGCATTTCCATGTTGTAATCTCATTTAAATTGTTGCTAATTTGAAAGCGTGAAAACTGCAACACATTTGCCAGGTTATTGATCAGTCTGGGGACTAATTAAAATACGGATTGGATTTAAGAGGGAAAAACATTGCTGTTGAAATTTTCATTATATTTAAAAGCGAAAACTTAATTTCCATCTCAGTTTACCTGCCAGCCTTTACCATCATCAGCTTCTGGAAACACTTTTTGCACACTGACGCCCCGTCGTCTCATGTTGCTATTAATTTTATGTTAATTACCATCTTTACATGTTTGTTTGCGAGAATATGTTGTGTGTCTCTTAGGAGCAGAGTACGGAAGAGGCTGGCTTAAGGGTTGGCTTATCCTCTCGTCTGTTTTGTTTTGACATACTCAACATCAGATTAGCCAGCCACAAAAGTCATAAATGCAGATGTTAACATTTCTTTCTCCTGCTGCTGCTGCTGCTGATGTTGCTTGAAGGCATTTGCTTTGTCTTTTGGATTTCCCTCTGCATCCCTCCCTACCCTCTGGGGCAATTTGTCGCGTTGGCACGACTTTTACGCAAATGAAACAGCCACTTTATGGCAACCTCCAGTTGGATGTGTACGATCCCTGCTCTTCATCTTCATCTCCTTTGTGAGTCAGGGCGTGAAATTAAAATGCTTCTCTCCGACTATTTCTTATCTTTTAGCAAATTAAAAACTTTACTTTAATGCATTTATTTGGTTAGCATAGTTTTTCCAGAAAAAAAATGCTAAATGCCACTTGACGCCACCCCCAAGTCACACACTGCCACATTGCTCGCACATTGCCTTTGGCAGCGTCAAGTGGCCCACTCCTGTTAATTTATTTCGTTTTTCCCCCTTTTTTTGGGGGAGTGCATTGTCTTTTTTGTAAAGTTAAATGAACCAAGAGAACAACAAACGTTACAAAATAAAATTCCAAAAAGGGGGACGAACACCAAAGGCTTGGTTACCCGCACAAGAGCTGGGTAAACACACGATTTACAAACAAAACCAAAAAATTTAATATTTATATTCATTTACGCTGCCATTCAAAAGATTTCTGCATAACTCAATGGCGGCTGCATTTTGTTATTTCTGCTAAATGCAGCTGCCCTGCTGCTGGTAAAAAAAGAGTCAAATACAAAGCAAATCTCACCCTTTGGCGCTTAAAGTTTTTGCCCTGGAAGAGCGTGACAAATGCGTGTGTGAGTGCAATAGCATTCTGCAAAAGTTACCCGGAATTTATTTTCTACTGCTGGAGCCCGCACGTGGCATGTTTTGAATTGGATTTACACATGTGCGCAGCTAATACGTGTGAGCCTCAACCTTTTTTTTGGCGACAGTTTTTCAATTTCAACTTTACACAAACGTGCGACTATGACAAAAACACCAATGAAAGTTAAGCTTTAAGCCTATTCAAGTTGCCGAAAAAAAGTTGGTATGGGGAAAATATATTTTATGAATTCCCGCTTTGTAAGCAAAGTATCAAAAAATATTAAGAGAAACTAATGGAAAATGTTTTGTGGGGAAGGGTTTTTATACCAGAGGTACACAGAGTATATTAAGTTTGTGCAAAAGTGTCCGTTATTGTAAGTTGACAAATGAGAGTGAGTGAAACGGCCGCATTTACTGTGTTTAACCCTTAGACTGGCAGTGGGGTACATTTGCAGCCTACTGTAGCAACTAGAGGTCTGCATGAGTGCACTCAAATTGTGAGCAACAATGAGTACTTAAGAATATGACTCAAACTTACTTAAATGAATATTTTTCGCATTGAATGTGAGTTTTTGAATATTCAAAACAACTGAGTGTGAATGAATGAAAATAGCAAACGAACTTAATGAATCTGTGAAAAGCAAAAAACTTAGTCTACTTAGAAAACCCAGTTTTAGTAAAGGCATCTTTAGAAAAGCAACAAAATAATGTTTTTATTGGAAAAAAGGTGCAAATAATAGTCCATTTTTTTCAGAGCTAGCAAATAACAATTGAGCACTTTTCGTTGTCTCAAAATAAGAGTTTTTTGCGGACCTGTGAGCAAAGAGTCAGAGATGAGCCGTTCTCATCGGCTCTTGAACATTTCGCTCTTTGCTCAGCGAACAACCAATAATTTTAATTCCCTTTTGCTCTGTTCACTCGCTGACCGATTGGCTGTGAGTGAAAATTTAAAAGTCATTTGCGTTTGTGTGTGTGTATGTGAAAGCGAGGTGTCTGTGTGGGCTTGTGACTCACAGTTGCTAGGCAAATCAGATCTCTTTGGGTCATTAAAAGGGCTGTATCTTCTAAAGAATTTCGAATTTAAAAAATCCTTTTAGGACGATATTCTCAAATATCCAAGCTAAAAAAATATGCAAAAAACTCGACAAAAAAAAATTTTGCCAAGCAGCAATACATAACTTACTGATATTTTGCAAATCTGAATCGAAAATAAGATAAATTTGAATTATAGTATTGAGAAATTATGTTTTAAGTTTCATTGCCAAAAAGACAAATTAAAGAAGTTAAGACCGTTCACGCCCACCCGCCAGCTATGCGACGCCCGCTGGCAGGTGCAGAGACCTTGAAAAAAAGACCGTTCAGGCTGAGTTTTTGATTTTTTTGCTCAGCTGCTAACTCTCAATGTGCGAGCGCTCAGTCAGACCGCTCTCAATAAATGGTTATTGAACGAGCAAAACAAAAAGAACTCAACTGAGAATAGTCAACTGAAAACATAAACAAAGAGAATCGAAGTGTTCTGCTCAGAGCGAGAGCAAGCGTGCATGAGTTTTTTCGGTTTTGTTATTGAGCAGACCGCAAAGGGAAAAACGATCAATTGTTATTTACTAGCTCTGATTTTTTTTACTAAAATAGCTGGTAAAGAAAATTTTCCTAAAATCTTTTTTAATTACAAAATAGCCCTATATTTATTTCCACCAACAAATAAATTTATCCAATTTTCGACAAATGAAAAACAAAAAATATCCACTAAGAAGCTGGGTTAATGCTTTCTAGACAGCCATGGCAACAATTCCGAAATTAGGCTATGGATCCAGTGACCTTTAGTGGATTGGTCCCAACGGCGTTGCCACTTCTCGACACTCCGCTGCCTCGCTTCCTGCTACTGGGTACCATAGTTAGGTTGATTTGAGCCACTCAACCGTGAAGCCCTGTACCTCTCATTTGCTTCTGTGGCCAGCTCACTAAGTGGGATCATGAGCAATGACCAACGCAGCATCTTCCGACACCTTACGGTATGCAGAAGAGACCCTGACCGCACTTAGACGGTACGCCCCACATACGCCTTTATATAGGTAGAGAACTTTATGGAACGATGCCAGATTGGCGCCGCATATAAAATAGTGACTCTCCATCCAAACACTCGCATAAAGCCGTTTTCTCCCCTGTTTTGGTCCGCGCGTGTTCAGCATGAGTCTAGATTAAGCGCTGCTTGATTTTGCTGCCTTCTCTCCGACAAATGTTCTCAGAATCATAACTTGGTACCTAGCATTACTTTAAGGTATTTAATGGCTCTTTTGGATTTGATAGCCGTGCCATTAACTCTGACCCAAGCTGATTCCACCTTCACCGAATACTTGATAAATACTTGAACAATACTCGCACAATATATGCAAAAGGTCATTTTCTTTTCTTCTCACGTAAGGGTTAAAGCAAAGAACAAAAAATTCGAAAAAATTTCCTACGATACGAGCCGAGCCTACTCTGTTGTCCAAAACCGACTCGGAATTCAGAACAGGGCCAATTGTCTCTGATTCCGATTGCATAAGAAAACTGGATAAGAAAGAAAACAAGCAGTATTTTTATCCATTACTTGAAATTCAGGAAAAGGTTCGGTACGTGGGGTTTTAAACTTTAGAAAGTCTAAGGTTGGGTCCTCGGTCCAGTTCCTTAACCTAAAGAAAATAAGGATCGTAACTTTTTGGTAGAATAAGAAATGTTTTTATGAAAAAGTGAATCAATACCCGAAGAGACATCATTCATTATTGTTACCTTCTTTACAAGGCAGGAATTCTCCTGCGGTTATGGGGGCGTATATAATGAGGTAAAGCTGCTGATCGGTTCAGAGCGGTCCTGGCTTAAGCCCAATTTACAAGAACTGACCTCTCAGGTGAGTTTTGTAACTGAGTATCTGTCAACCCGTGTAAACAGGAGTCTGAGCCTACTCAGCGGAGCGCTCAGGTGTAATAGAACAGGCTCAAATTAAACTAACCGCACAGCAGAACGCTCAATGAACCATTAGTTTTGCAACTGAGTCGACTAAGCTTCTCAGCATAGCTCGCAAAAAACTGTTAACACTTTTTTTCAATGCGACCAGCCACAGTGAAAAACAGAAACAAACGCAGCACAAGCGGAACACTTTTTCTCGCACCTCATGTGTTTTCTGTTACGTGTTTTCGGTGGAGCAAAACACACGAGTCGTTCATCCGATATCCTCTGACAGCAACTGTTTTGAGCGAGCGCTCACTAAACAAGTGTCTACGAAAAGTGTTTTTTTGTTTAGTGTGTTTAGTACGCACGAGCGCAACACACAGTCACGCATACATACGCATAAATTAGTTTGGAAGTTTGCTCTCGGCATAAGTGTCCGTGAAATACAGGAGAGAAACAGCAACGATAAAAAAGTCCATTCTCTGAGAGCAACAGAATTGAGCAAAAACAAAGCTGAAACTGTCTTTCGCTCCCTGTATCCGTTGTGACCGTAACCAAACTATTTTTGCCGAAACGTTGAAAGTGTTGAGAGTATTTTGCGAGCTCTGCTTCTCAGACATGTGTAAATGCTGAACTAAGTTGCTCAGCTGAGTTTTTTGACATTCAGGTCAGAAAAACACAGCTGAGCGATATGGTTGTGTAAATTAAGCTTTAAATAGTCTTGAGTCGATTTTTAACTCCTCTTTCACCTGGTAAGTGAGCGATGCACTCGCAAAGCTGCTGGCTAACGTGAGCGGCGAACTCTCCCTAGGGTAAATGGGGTTGGGGCGTCGGGCTTGGTACGCACCAACTTGATAAAGACTCTTACAATAAAAACGGCGACAACAATGCCTCAGATAGAATATCTAAGATGGCTTACAAAAGTAACTGGATTTCAAAATGGAAAGCTAAAAATGTAAGCTTAAAAAATCAGCTGGCAGAGTTCAAGATCGATCGGTATAAAATGATGAACTAATGAAAATGGTCTTTAGAGATTAAGATCGAACTTAATTCACCATTAATATTTAATAGTTTGACAATAATTGTTGAGAGAAACCAGCTCCGAGCGCTGGCTTCGCGATCGCCTGTCTCACACACACTCTCCTCTAATGAAACTCCTGGAGATGAGAGAATATGAGCTGTGTAGTATTTGATAACCGCTTGTGAGCCACAACAGTACTTCCCCTCCAGTGACCGTGTGGGAGCGAATAGATGAGGTGGGAAGAAGCTACCGAATCCGTAGTACTGAGCATGTGCACCGAGTACGGATTTGCGTAGTTGCGTTGATGGCCAGTGGTTGCTTCGAATGGGCGACGATAAGCAAGTTCGTTTGATCCGGTATGATGCCTCTTGTTGAGATTGATGGTTGAGGTTGAAGTCGCCTCTGGTCGAGGACTTCGTGTTGCCTCTGTTGAGGACTTCGTTGCCTCGCGTTGCACACTGGGCGAAACAGCCGATTTAGCGGAAGAAAAAGCAAATTTGAAAAAATGAAAACCCGCCAATTTTTGATTTACAATCCATTACCAACGGACTTTTAAGCCTATCGATACTTTTCATTTATTTTTGTGGTTTTATTCGCTCAGCTGTGAGCTATCAAACATAACCTATGTTGCAGCAGCTGCAGCAAACTATTTTCCCGTTTTTTCTAATGCGCACAGATTTGGCTTGCAAATTGCCAAAGTTTATTTTTCCAGCTGTTATATTTGGTTTTCATTAAGTTGAAGGTACGTATTTATGAGAAAAATTGATCCGTGACATGTGCGTATCTGTTGTAATGGTTTATCGTGGTAGCATCTTGCAGTCGAATTTATCTCTTTTCGACAACTATTTTAAGACTTTCGTGGAGTGCAAGTTTTTTAATCCGGCTGTATTCGGTCTAAATTTTTTTGTTTTTGTTTATATGATTCGTTATCTTAGTGAAATGCTTATATTTGGCTGCAGCAACCTGCATCTGCTAACAACAGAATACTTTTCAGGCACTATGTCGGGTTGCAAACACTCTTTTTTTTGTTTGGCTCGCCGAAAGCGTCCCTGCACAGAAATTTTCGGCAGTTGAGGCGTATGTTTTTGCAAACGTCATTGATAAATCAAAATGTACTGATGAAAAGCTGCTAGAAATTGGCCATCTATTAAGGAATTTCAACAGCAAGTTGGTTGAAAAATGGAGGCAGTGCTGTTGGTGTAGTATTAGGTTTGAGACAAAAATCAAGGATTGGTTGGATGGAATGCTCGTATTATCTAAGACAAATATTTACACTGGGCGACCAGAAAAAGACTTCGCAGAATGCCACATGAATCATAAGGCGAAAAAAGTTACGGAGCTAGTCGGATCGAATACTTCCGAAAAGCTCATGACGGCGACTTCTTGCAAACAAAAGCTGATAGAACAAAACCAATGATGCACTATTGTTCAGTGCAATCTATATCAACATAATCTGATCAAAATAGACCTGCACCAAAATCACTGTCGGGCTGTGTTATCGTTCAAAGAAAAAAACCGCTACCAAAAAACTTTAAGGAGATATTAATTTTCTTCCGCTAGATAAGCCATTCCGCCCACTGTGCATTGAGGGCGTTGAGGGTTTTGCTGCCTCGCGTTGAGGGCTTTGTTGTTCAGATTCACGGGCGTGCGCGTAGTAAACACGACTGAACCAGAATCGGTGTGCCTCGGATGAGGACTTTGTCGCTGCCTCAGATGAGGACTTTGTCGCTGATGAAGACTTTATCGCTGCCGCGGACGAGGACTTAGGCGATCAGGTTTACAGACGTGCGCGTAGTAGACACGACTGAACCCAAATCGGTTGTATGTGGATTTTTATATTAGGAGTCATTGCCTCTAAAGTTTTTCATTTGATCTTCTGCGACTTTTTCAGTTCCGACGAATGCAAAAGTAACAGATTTCAAATAAAGCGACATGGAAGTTAAAAATTAGCTCGCCGAGTCACTTCGTTTAAAGTGTATAATAAGGTCTTAGATTAAGATCGTACTTAAGTGCACAATATTCATAAAAAAAACTTAAGACATTAAGTGCTTTCAATAATCTTTGATAGTAGTCTGTTAACAAATGATGATGGAGGGGAGCAGTGTTGCACTTAAAGATACTTCCTAAGAGATTAAAAGCTAATCAGAGAATAGTTGGTGTAACCAAAAAAGACTATCTATAAGCCGCCTTTCAGTTATTGGTAGGGATTAGTTAAAAAACTGTTTGGTTAACTCGCCTTTGCTTGTTATTTACAAGAAAAAATCACTCTGTGAACTACCCTATATGCTCATATCCCTGTTCTGCTGCAAAAAGGCTACTCTTGTTTGGCTAAATCTTTCAAACGTTTAGATGAAATGAAAGCGGTTGCCATTTTTCAAACGTTTTTGTCAAGTGAGCAATTTTGTTTTGGTTTTTATTTTGCGACCTTTTTTTTTTTCTTTGTGGCCCGCAAAAGTAGGCAACAGAAATTTTGTCTTTTTTTTTTTTTGTTGCTGCGGAAATGTCAAAACAAAATGCCGCTTAATGTGGCGTGTCCTGAGCCATAATACTAGACGAAAGCCACCTGTGCGTGCTACAGACGGTCTAAGCGGGTGCAGCAGACGCTGCTTAAGGGTGGGATTCATCGATTTTCTTAAGCGCCCAAAAGTTTTGCTTTTGAATATTTCGAACCTGCCAAACTCACTCATGACGACAATTGCACAATAATAACAACAACAACCACCCCTGTGGTAAGCAAGGCATTCAATGCGATAAATTCCCCGGTATTTTTACGATGGCAAGCAAAAACAACAACAGTAGCGCCCCTGCAGGGTTGGTTTCTTTTTTTGGGGGGAAAACTCTCTAACGCAATTTAAGCGCTACCCAAAATTGGCGGCATTTCAACGCACTTTGAGTGGTGGCATGTGGATGGGTGGGCTCCATGGGTTGGTTGTTTGGGTGGCAGCCAGTGTTGGTAAATATTGGCTGCCCTCTCCCGCAGTCCGGTTAATTTATAGACTAGCTTTTGGTGCAGTTTAATGCGTTTTTTATTTTAATTTATTTAGTCCTAGAGGCGAAATTTAGTTTTCGTTATTTTTTTAATTACGGTAATAAATTTTTGGGGTGGATTCATAAACTATAAATTTTTGTTCTGGAATTAATATATGAATCATAGTTTTATTAGCTTTTCGGTGACCTATATTTTGGTAAGGCTTGGCCTTTAAATATGTTTCAATATATGAAATAGTCAGTCTAAATCTTTTATGATTAATAATTTTGATTTCTATGATTGTCTTCTGATTTCAATAAATGTGGAACATAAAAGGATACCGCAACCATAAACCACATAGAACTGGATTTAAATTCAGATTTTTGTGATAAATGGTGCATAAAAAACTTTTTATTAGCTCCGCTTGAAACCAATACAGAACGGAAAGTGGGTTTTGTTTCTCTTTTTTTATTGTGTAGAGTAAGATTGATATCAATTCTAAACAGTCGATAACAATATTTTACTCCTTTCAGGTGATTTCAGACAATCACTTCTCATTTTTCCACTTATAACGTACGCTGATGAGATCAACGCTTGCTTGACATCGTCACCACTGTGGCGTTATGTTGATAGAGTCAAACTAAAAATACAAGATCCATCCGCTGACACATTCTCGAACCAATTGTTGGATTTCGGCGACGGAAAAGTTCATTTTGCTGAAAATACTGAATGTACAGAATGGCCCATCAATTCTTTACAATCGATGACTTTGCAAATTACTCTCATTGACCGCGTATTTCCCGATGTACGCACACAATACATAGCTCCTGAGTGGCTGGCAGAAAGAGCCATTTTTGATGCAAAAAATGTGCACGTCGACGAATTCAACTTCAAGATACAGCAGTCTTTGCCAGGCGACTTGGTATTACACAAATCAAGCGATACAGTTTGCGATGCCAATGAAGCCTTTACCTCGCCTTCTACTTCTGAAATTAGGGTCTCCGGTTATTTAACTTCGGAATTTAAATTCACCACGGCTGTAACGGCACTCGATTGGTCAGTAAGATTATCGAAGCTAACATTTTGTATGGTAAATTCCAATGATTCTTACAGACGTGCCAATTGAATTCAAACGCGTTAAATTTCCTATTAAATTGACATTCGCAATGACAGTCAATGACTTATTTCAAGGCCAAACGATGTCCGATTGCAGCTTGTTAGGTCGCTAGAAAAAAAAACCCCTAATCTCGTCGAACTGGGACGAATTCGGCGCATTCAGCAGGTAAATCCGATTAACGATTTGCGATTGTTTATGATTCTCTGCTGAATCACACTGATTGTTTAAAAATACATTCTAAGGGCCGATTTTACATCTCCTACATAGCACTATCTGTCACATAAACTAACTATGCTGGGTTTATACTACGTCACAGAGTGTCACATTTCAGTGTCACAGCTCCATAAGAATTTGACACTGTGACACTGAAATTTGACACTCCATAAGAATTTGACACTGTGACACTGAAATTTGACACTCTGTGACGCAGTATAAACCCGGCATAACAGTGTAAATTGTGAGCTTATCTGACACTTAGCAGATATCTAGAAGATGTAAAATCAGCCCTTACTATAAAATATTAAGGCTTTTAACGCTGTAATTTTGTCAGTTCATTTCTTGTTATGGGGTTAACGGTCTCACCAACCAAACATTTTGCTTGATTCCACTCGTAATCGGCAATCTCTGTATTCAGCAGGTAAGATCGGCAGTCATAAGTCAGTAATCGTAAATCGGATTTATCTGCTCAATGCACCCCACTGTCTGAGTCTGAACTGATCAGAAAAACGGGCTGTAATCGACTCTTTGCGAAGATTCGCGTCTATAGTACAACTTTTTCCCGGCAAAAGCATCATTTATGTTCAGAAACCAATTTTATCAGCATTATATTTTACAACAGGGGTGCCCACGGGCACCTAATGCCCGCGTAGTCACGAAAAGACATGAAGAACATAGTTATTTAGCAACAACAACAACCAGAAAACACAATAAAACAGTTTATTGCATGGTGCTGAGTGTGTGTGTGTGTTATTGTGGCTGTCTTATGCACATAGGCATAGGATAGAAAGAGCGGAGAGACACATTCGAAGTTGTAGTTGCAATTTCGTTATGCGCATACTGAATACTGGTTTTGCAAATGCTTTACTGCTTTACAACGTCCTCGTTAATAGCTCTTTGTCCTTAAAAATAAGCAGAAGCCTATCCTCGGTAATTTGAAGTTTAAGGGCCGGAATTCGGATTCAGGTGCGGGAAGCGAAATTTTTAAAGCATTCGGTTCATGGTCCGGTTCAAGGGATCCGATAATCCTAAACCAAAACGGTACATAAGGCTTTGGTTCAATCGGAGACAAAAGTCTTTTGTTTTTTGAATATCCAAATTTTGTGATTAGGTTAGGCTAGGTTGAGATGGCTAGGGACAATAAATTGTCCCTTCACTTAGGCCAAGATAGGCCTATTGCGATACCATAAATATTCCCAATTTAAACCAGGGGGGTTCCTCCCAATTGAACCACTGTGAAATCAGAAAAAACATTTAGTAGAGATTAAATGTCTATCTGAGATGGTTCCGAGAGGTTGAGTAGAAAGGCGTGACCAAATGTTTTGAGTCTCCTCCTACTAAGTGCTGGGCAGTGGCATATAAGTTGCAGTAGTGTTTCCTCTTCTTCCTTACACTTGTAGCTTCTATAGAAGACATTGTAGGTGACTCCTAAGCGTGATGCATGTCTAACTATAAGGCACTGACCCGTTAGGGCTCCGACCAGAAGTGAGAGGTTTCCTCTACTTTGGCGTAAGAGGCTTATGGTATGTTTTAGGTCGAACGTGAGCCACGTAGCTACAGCGCAAGCCCGAATTTTGTCATTACAAAAGTCAATTGATTGCCCATATAAACCATAACCATAAAAGCCATATTGCAAATGCTAAGAACAGAAAGTTAACAACAGTTTCGCATAAAAATAGTTCGAATTTTCTGTTGCTCACTTTTTGGATCTAGTATTATCTGTATATTTTTTCCTTAAACTAAGATATATTGAACTTGAACTAAGAACGCACTTTTCTTACATTTTTCGTATTAATGTTAATACGATATGTTCTTGATTTAAGAACGTTTGTTCTCATTTTAATAATATTAATGGTAGTTTTTCGATTTTAGATTTTTTTTTGCTTAATTTAAGTTCTTAAAAGAAGAAAATATATTTGAAATCGATCTTGAACTCAGAGAGCTCATTTTTTGGGGTGTATATTTATGTAATTAAAAGGTGAGGTTAGCTTTTAGTTTACCGTTTCTGAGGCATTGATTTGACAGTTTTCATTGATGGAGTATTTTCTAAGTTGAAGTGTTCCAAACCCGACGCACCAACCCCATTTCCCGTAGAGAGGGGGCAGCTGCATCGCTTAGATACCAGGGGCTACCAACGAGGAGGTGTGAGTCGACTTGAGACGCAATAAGCCAGGATAGCCGATCAGCAGCTTTACCTCACTACAAATGCCCCCATAACCGCAAGAGTATTCCTGCCTTATAACGAAGATATAATGAATGAGGTGCAATCGGGAACTTTTTCGCTTTTTCTCAAAAGCAAATCTTATTTGAGCAAAAAAAAAAAAGGGGAAAGTTAATTTCGGCTCGGCCAAAGTTTTGTATACCCTTGCAGCTTCCATTGAAAACAAAAAAGCTTTTCTAAGACTACTTTTTGGACATTACTTTTCTAGGGGTTCTATACTATAAAGATGTCTGATTTCGATCAAACTTGGTAAAACATGGAAAAGCATAATACACTATTAATTACGAAATTTGGAGGCAATCCCATTTAAAACAAAAAAGTTTTTCTCACTAGAACTTCTTTTTCGACCGATCATTCATACTGCATCTATATGCTATAGTCATCCGATTTTAATAAATCTTTTTAGAAATGTGTTTAAGTATATAAAAAAAGGACTTTTCATTAAAAACAAATAAGTTTTCCTCACTCGAACTAGTTTTTCGACCGATCGTTCCTATGGCAGCTATATGCTATAGTTATACGATTTCGACCAAACTTTGTAGAATTGTGTAAAAGTAAACAAAATAAGTGTATGCCAATAATAAGGACGTTTTCATAAAAAAAAAAAAGTTTTTCTCACTAAGTCTAGTTTTTTGACCGATCGTTCCGATGGCATCTATATGCTATAGTCATCCGATCCAGCCGGTTCCAACAAATGTGCAGCCTATATGTACCAAAAGACTTCGTGCAAAGTTTGGTGAGGATAGCTTTAAAACTGACGAAGGAGATAGCCTAGAAACAGACAGACGGACGGACAGACGGAAAAGGCTAAATCAACTCAGCTCGTCATGATGATCAAGAATATATTTACTTTATGTGGTCGGAGATGCTTCCTTCAATGCGTTACAAACATCCGCACAATTTTATAATACCCTTTGCAAGGGTATAATTACGACCTAAGCATTCATGAACCCGGCTTTGAACCAAATACTTATATTCAATAGGTTAAGGAACCTTCTGAGAAGCGAACCTTGGACCTTCCAAAGCTTTGAACTCCTCATACCGAACCTTCTTAAGAAATTCAGGTGTTTCCAAACTTTTTATAACACCGAATTTAACGTAGAACTGGAAAAATACGGTTGGTCCCTGAATTTCTTATGTTCAGACCTTAATTGTAAGTTTTTTTATGAAATTAGAATCAGAGAATAGATTTTTTTTGTCCCAGGGGTCGGGTTGGTAAAAGAATTAAGTCGATCTGATGTATCTAGTACTCGCAATTGTTTTAGTACACGGTTTTTTGGTCATTTTTTATTCGTTTTAATCGGGCACTCAGTAACCGGGTGGCTGAGCATCTAGTGTGCGCGACCGCTATGCAAGAGGTTTTGGGTTCGATCCCGCCTTGGAACATTTAATGAAAAGTTTTTTCTTTGAGTAAACTTTACACCCGGTCACCCCATGCATGCAAAAACTTCTCAAACTGCCGTTCGGATTCGGCGTTAAACTGTAGGTCCCTTTCTCTTGTGCAAAAATTAGAAGCGCACAAGCCAAGAGATTGAGAGAGGCTCGGCTTTGGCTTTTTGGGGCTGTGTCAATCCATTTTACACTCAATGGCTACAAATCATAAAACAACTTTTCCGAAATATCCACCTTGTGCCTTCCTGCAACGCCGAAGTCTCTCTGGCCACTCATCTTATCACAAAAATCAGATGGTTGACAATCTTTTGTTATTTCACTTGAAAACATTTCGATTTCGTAAGACGAAATATGAGGAATACATGGTTCGACTACTTTTCCACAAAGTAATGCTTCATTTCAGGAAGTCAACCAAATAAAAGGTTCAGTTTATGGTCTGGTTAAAGAGAACAAATAAAAACATGAGTCGAGTCGGTAAATTCTCCAGTTTTAGACAGCTGTGTCTCATTGCTCATTTTTCACGTCTTACGTCTTTATGAAACCAAAACAGAGCTGTTTATATTGGTCTATGTTTTGTATAAAAATTCAATTTGTTCTTTTTGTGAATTAAGCCATAACAAAAACTTAAGGACTCTTGTCTGCAACTCAACATAAGGACTCTCTATTGCTATCTGGGGTTTACTGAGTGTTATTTGTATGTTATTTTGATTATTTTAAACCCTTGTATCGCCCTCGATGGCCTTTCAATTTCATTCGCAGTTAAAATTGGATTTTTTAATTAAACCAAAAGTTGCTTCCGCTATTTCTCTTTACTAACCTACAAATAGAAAATAGTAAAAAGGAAAAAATAACATAGAAAAAAACCCACAGGCAATGACTTGTCGAACAGCAACAGAACTTTGTTCTCCACTTCATTGATATGCCATCAGCGCGAACTCAAATCAAACCGCATGGCCAGCTGGCTATGAGCAGCACAAAATAAATAACAAAAGGCGTAGAAATGGGCCAACTGGGAAAAAAACAAGTAAAAGCCAAACAGAGAGAAACATGGCTGCAAGTCCTGGTTTATAAAGGATGCACCTTCATCATCATTATCATCATCATCATCATCATCCCTCTGAATAGTGGGTCAGGCATTGCCACACTAGACAACTTGGACCATCCATATTTTAATTGATTTTCTATTGTATCCTTGTGAAAAGCTGGTGCATAAATTATGACACATTTCATTTCCTTCATGGAGTTTTAAACACATTTCATTGCGGAAAATTTTAGCATATTTCTATTAAAACGAAAGAACCAGGGAAGCATCAATCAATCAGCAACCTGAGAGCCACACAGAAACTTTAAACCTCAACAACAACCGCAGGACTATAAAGATAAGCTAAGTGACAGTCAGGACACAATGAACACACAGGATGTGGCTGCACAAGTCTTGACTTGAGGCTATTAAAAATTGCACATGCCACAAAAATGAGAGGGACAAGACAAAAGTCGACAGCAGTTTTCAATTTCACTTAAAGTCGAAGCAGCAGAGAAACCGCAGGATCAAAAATCATAAAATGAAAGAACACAGAGCAACGGACTGTCTGGTCAAATGGCCACTAGTCACAGTTGAGGCAAAGCAAACAATGAAGATGTTGCCACCACAGTGGGTCGCTCTCAGAAAAGTCAGCAAATCAAAATGGCACGCAGCTGCACAGGCTAAGTGGGGAGTGAGGCGAGGCGAGTTTGGAATGCCAATAGTTGTCAGAGATTATGACACGAGAATGCCACAAGAAGGCTTTGCCCAAAGGGGGGGCAGCAGCAGGCAGTTGGGAAAACTTTCAAGCAATGAACACATTTGCGCATATTTGCATAAAACTCGCTCGATAGATGAAACGATGCATGACACGAGGGGGATAATGCGGCCGGAGCTGAAAAGGTCGAGGCAGCAAAAATGCCAGTGCAACTTAAACAAGGACATTTCAAATTACAGAAGCGAACGAACAATCAATGCATTTTTGAAATGGAATAAAGTTGTAAAAGGGTCAGGATAAATATTCTGACACTTAATTTTATTTCAAGTGTAAATATTATACAAAAGTTTGTAGTTACTTTTTTAATATTATATATTATTTCAGATAAACCAAAATTCGATAATCAAATTACGTTAAGATCCCACAAGTAAGCGGATCTGAAACTGGTTATGAAGGGTGATTTTTTAGCTATTATCTTTTTGGCAACACTGGTTTAAACAGCTCACGCACGTTTCGTGTGTTGTTTCACTGTCAAACATCAACGCTTGCAAATTATTGAATTTTATTATCAAAATGCTTGCTCTGTTAAGAAAGTTCATCGCGCGCTTCTTCCATTTTATGGTCAGTTTAATCGACCCACTGAAGCGGCTATTCGGGCTATTGTGACTAAATTTCGCACCAAATTTACATTGTTGGACGTTAAACCACCAACACGCTTACGTAGAGTGCGAACTGAAGAAAATATCGGCCAGTGTTAATGATGACCATCAATTATCGATTCGTCGCCGTTCGCAGCAATTGGGCCTCAGGATTTAGGTGTGAAGCCTTTCAAAATACAGCTGCTGCAAGAATTGAAGCCGAACGACCTACCGCAACGTAGAATTTTTGGTGAATGGGCTCTTGGAAAGTTGGCCGAAGATCCACTTTTTTACCGAAAAATTGAGTTCAGCGACGAAGCTCATTTTTGGCTCAATGGGTACGTAAATAAGCAGAATTGTCGGTTTTGGAGTGAGTATCAGCCAGAGGGATTGCAAGAGCTACCAATGTATCCAGAAAAAGTCACAGTTTGGTGCGGTTTATGGGCTGGTGGCATCATTGGACAGTACTTCTTCAAAGATGATGCGAATCGTAACGTAACTGTGAATGGTGAGCGCTACCATGGGATGATATTCAACTTTTTTTGCCCAAAATGCAAGAGCTTGACTTGCATGACATGTGGTTTCAACAAGACGGTGCCACATGCCACACAGCACGCGGAACAATGGACTTATTGAGAGGCGAGTTCGGTGAACATTTTATTTCACGTTCGGGACCGGTCAATTGGCCGCCTTGATCGTGCGATTTAACGTCTTTAGACTATTTTTGTGGGGCTATGTTAAAGCTCATGTCTATGCAGACAAGCCCGCTTCAATTGACGCATTGGAAGACAACATTGAAGCATTTATTCGTGAGATACCGGCGGAAATATGTATGCCAAAATTGGACTAAGCGGATGGACCATTTGAGGCGCAGTCACGGTCAACATTTGCATGAAATAATCTTCAAACATTAAATTATATGGACCGTAAATAAAGATTTCATGCATTTTTCTGAATTTTATGTTTTTATACCCTTGCAAAAGGTATTATAAAATTGTGCGGATGTTTGTAACGCATTGAAGGAAGCATCTCCGACCACATAAAGTATATATATGCTTGATCAACATGACGAGCTGAGTTGATTTAGCCTTGTCCGTCTGTCCATCCGTCCGACTGTCTGTTTCTATGCTATGTCCTCCGTCAGTTTTAAAGCTATCCTCACAAAACTTTGCACGAAGTCTTTTGGTACATATAGGCTGCACATTTGTCGGAACCGGCCGGATCGGATGACTATAGCATATAGCTGCCATAGGAACGATCGGTTGAAAAACTAGTCTTAAAGAGAAAAACTTTTTTGTTTTAAATGGAAACGCCTCCAAAATAGGTATTTCTTAGTTAACTATTCCTTCCCATGATTTCACTAAGTTTGGTAAAAATCGGATGACTATAGCATATAGCTCGCATAGGAATGATCGGTCGAAAAACTAGTTCTAGTGAGAAAAACTTTTTTGTTTTTAATGAAAACGTACTTATCCTTGCCATACACTTATTTTATATACTTTTACACAATTCTGCAAACTTTGGTCGAAATATAGTTCCCATTAGAACGATCGGTCTAAAAACTAGTTCGAGTGAGGAAAACTTTTGTGTTTTTAATGAAAACGTCCTTATCATTGGCATACGCTTATTTTATATTCTTAAACACGTTTCTACAAAGTTTTATGAAAATCGGATGACTATAGCATATAGCTGCTGTATGAATGATCGGTCGAAAAAGAAGTTCTAGTGAGAAAAACTTTTTTGTTTTAAATGGTATCGCCTCCAAATTTCGTAATTGACAGTGTATTATGCTTTTCCATGATTTTACCAAGTTTGGTCGAAATCAGACATCTAAAAATAAGGTCCAAAAAGTAGTCTTAAATTTAAAAACCTTTTTTGTTTTCAATGGAATTTGCAAGGGTATACAAAACTTCGGCCGAGCCGAATTTAACTTTCCCCTATTTTTCTTTCTTCCTTTTATCTATTCTTTTTATCATCCATTTTCTACTTCTTTTCTTCTATTTTCTTTTTCCTTTTGACTTCTGTTTCTCTTCCTGTATTCTTCTCTTACTTTACCTCTTCTCTATCTATAATTTTTCTTCATTTTTTTCTTCTTTGTATTTTCTTCTATTTGTTCCTTTAATTCTCTTTCTTACTTCCTTTAAGGTGAGTACTGAGAACATTCGAGGAAAAATTTCTTTAAGTAATTTTTTTATGTATGTAGAATTTGAAAGCTGAAGGAAAATTCGAACGTTCTCAGTACTCTACCTCAATTGTCTTTTTACTTCCTTCATATTTCTTTCTTTGTATTTTGAATTCGGTTAGCTTCTACCTTCAATAATTTTTATCACTTTCTTACTCCTTTCCTTTCTTTTCTTTATTTCTTCTATTCAATTTTCTTTTTGTTTCATCAGCTGTTTTTGTTATTTTATCTTGTCTTTCTTCTCTGACTTTATTCACTCTCTTTTTCTTATGCTTTGTCATTTTTCGACTCCTCAAAACAAAGATTTTACGGATCAGATAAAGCTTAAATTCGACGGACAATGTTTTATGTTGACTCGAGATAAAACGTGCCAGCAACTAATTTATCAATAAATTGCTACAATAATTGTCCGATAAAAACTGAAAGTGACATTCCAGCATAAAAAGCAAATGTTGAATCATTTTGTACATAAACTCAAATATTCATTCCAACGTTGAACACTTTTCCCATTAAATTCGATCAACTTGCCAATTCCCAGCATACATATTGAGAGCTCATAAAAACGGCTGACGATGATAACAACTTCATGAATATGCGCCAGATGCTCAAAGTCATATCCCTAGCCATGCATGTATCTGGTAAGTTACTTTACCCCTCACCTACACATTCTCCCCATTTGGAATTTACTTTGCCTTGGCAAGAAGTCTACAAGTTTTGATATAAGCAACGATTATTAAAAATTGAACATTTTTTCTTATCGCAAAAGTCGAAGGCAAAGTTTTTTCCACTTTTTTTTTCTTGATTGCAGTTTATGCATATGAATGAAGTTGCTTGACTTTTAACTTTTGGCCCATCGATAAAAGAAGATGATAAGAAATGGCCAAAGTGCGCAAAAATCTATTGACAATTTTCATTAGAAACGGAGAGATACCTTGTAATTAAGTTAAGAATTCAAGGGAGGGAAAAAGTTGCCAGGTGACTTAGTTAGCGGATGCCACAAACTTTTACGAGCAGCAAAAAGTGCATATCAAAACTTGGCTAAATTGTGGATAAAAATGCATTATTCATTTGCTGGATGTGGTTGCTCCACCACCGCACCCCCGCGACCCTCCCCCATTAGTCGACGCGTCAAGCGTAAAATGCTAAACTGAAATTTTGTGTTCAACAAATGTTGACAGCAAGCGGAGCAACTCACCCACAGTCACAGCCGGAGCCCAGGGAGCTCCATTAGGCGGCTACGCCTTGACAGCTGGAAGAGAAGCGCGCGAAGCCAACGAACGCTCAACGACAAAGTGGCGCAAAGTTTAATTGAAAAAAAAAAGAAGATGTGAGACGAGAAACTCCCGACTTCAAATTAGTTTTGCATAATTTTACTTTAGCAAAAAAGAAAAACATTTAATAATCAAAACAAAAAAGTTTTCAGTTCTGTCAACAAAATAAAAACAAAAATGAGGGAATAGTTATTGGATTTAACATCAAAAACTGATGGTTTAAGATTTATAATATGTATTCTGTCATACTTAATCATACTGAATACTGAAAGTACGATCAAAATAAATTAAAATACTAAAGGGTGATTTTTTAAGAGCTATAGGAAAGTTTAAAAAAAAAACACATAAAATTCAGAAAAATGCATGAAATCTTTATTCGAATCGATAGTACGGTCCATATAATTTAATGTTTGAACATTATTTCATGCAAATGTTGACCGTGACTGCGCCTCAAATGGTCCATCCGCGTAGTCAAATTTTGGCATACTCTTTCCAACATTTCGTCCGGTATCTCACGAATAAATGCTTCAATGTTGTCTTCCAATGCGTCAATTGAAGCGGGCTTGTCTGTATAGACATGAGCTTTAACATAGCCCCACAATAAATAGTCTAAAGGCGTGAAAACGCACGATCTAGGCGGCCAATTGACCTGCCCGAACGTGAAATAAAATGTTCACCGAACTCAATAAGTCCATTGTTGCGCGTGTCGTGTGGCATGTGGCACCGTCTTGTTGAAACCACATGTCATGCAAGTCAAACTCATGCGTTTTGGGCAAAAAAAAGTTGGATATCATCTCAAGGTAGCGCTCACCATTCACAGTTACGTTACGATTCGCATCATCTTTGAAGAAGTACTATCCAATGATGCCACCAGCCCATAAACCGCACCAAACTGTCACTTTTTCTGGATGCTTCTGGCTGATATTCACTCCAAAATCGACAATTCTGCTTATTTACGTACCCATTGAGCCAAAAATGAGCTTCGTCGCTATATACAATTTTTCGGTAAAAAAGTGGATCTTCGGCCAACTTTCCAAGAGCCCATTCACCAAAACTTCTACGTTGCGGTAGGTCGTTCGGCTTCAATTCTTGCACTAGCTGTATTTTGAAAGGCTTCACACCGAAATACTTCCGCAAAATTTTCCACGTTGTTGAGTAACAGAGGCCAAATTGCTGCGAACGGCGACGAATCGATAATTGATGGTCATCATTAACACTGGCCGATACAGCTGTGATATTTTCTTCAGTTCGCACTCTACGTAAGCGTGTTGGTGGTTTAACGTCCAACAATGTAAATTTGGTGCGAAATTTAGTCACAATAGCCCGAATAGCCGCTTCAGGTGGTCGATTAAACTGACCATAAAATTGAAGAAGCGCGCGATGAACTTTCTTAACAGAGCACGCATTTTGATAATAAAATTCAATAATTTGCAAGCGTTATTCGTTTGTAAGACGATTCATGGTTAAATTATAGACCAAACTGAAGATGTTTGACAGTGAAACAAAACACGAAACGTGCGTGAGCTGCTTAAACCAGTGTTGCCAAAAAGATAATAGCTAAAAAATCACCCTTGGTCCGAGAATAAGTCTTAGTTAGAAAACCTTTTTTTTTAATGGTGGCCGAGCCGAAGTTAACTGTCCCCTATTTTGTTATTATGGTGTCAAAATGATATTATAAAATATCAACTTATACTTAAAATGTTGTTTTTATATGTTCGAAATTATTAACTTATTTCGATCAGGTTATTTTCAACTTTATCAGCTTTTTGATAATATGAAAAATTATGACATTGAGCCCCAGATCATATAACTTTTTTTTCTTTTTGAAAAAGGTAGATGCTCTGAGAAAAAACCAAGAATTCTCGTACTTAAATCAAGAAATTTTCGCTTAAAAAATTTAATGGGCCACCAAAATTTTGATTCAAATACGAAATTCTTGATTCAAGCGCGTTTTCCAAAATCCCTTAATGTTTATTTTAAGAACGTTTTGAATATGGTTGGCACGATTCGGGATATTTTTAAGAACTTTAAGAGCTGAACAAAAACATGATTTAGCTTAAACAAAGTACTTAAACATTCTTAAATTCTTAAACATTCTTAAATTAAGTCCTCCAAATTCAAATATAAATAGTTTTTGATTTGAAACTACACAGTACAGAAATGATCTTAATTTAATAATTTCTTTTTAATCAAGAATTTTTTTAAATATTTTTTTAACTATGTTGTTGGGGATAGTGACCTTTGTTTTTAAAACTGTGGTTTTAAGTCGGCTCGAGGTCAGGGTCTTTTATGTGCTAAAAAAGATGAACACAGTTTTTTCTTTTTCCAATATATTTCAAATCCCTAACACAAGATACATTTTGACATTACAATGATTATATATAAACAAAAACACCTATCTGTACATACAAGAAGCACATCGTCCGCTTTTTCAGCTGTAGAGTTGGTAACTAATTCGTCTTTATATTGTGCTTGAGCAAATGTCTGTAAATATGAGCGAGATTTTCTGTGTCTGTCTTGCAGTTTAGTCCTATTTGTGTGAGTGTATTAATATTGTGGAGCATTTCCAAGGTGAACGGTTTATTATAATGTTGTTCCTGTTGTAAGACGCTCATTGCCTTTAGATCCAAAGAGTGTCCGCTCTTAGCACAGTGGGCCGCCAGCGCTGTTTTTTGTATTACTGTCTCATTCCTTCTTTTTATGTTAGTTTTGATTTGATCGTACCAATGTATACTTTTTTCGCATATACTGGTCCCTTCTCCAGCGCAAGGTATTTTTTGTAAGTTACATTATTTTTGTCAAGTAGTCCTATTTAACTTTTTGTGTTGCTAAAGAACATTCCCGTCGTGTTAGTGTGTGTGCTATTATGATGTTATCCTTGTTATAGCAATCTGATTTAGCGAGCCTGTCGGACAATTTGGGGACGTATACCAATGATTTGTAAATTTTTGGGACTTTTCTTTCTCTGTGATTTTATTTAAGGTGTAGCTTTTAATTAGTGCATATATTGTGTGAACCGGAAAGTCATTGGTTTTAAGTATATTAAAGATTTTCTTCTTGTTGTCGTGGTGAAAAATTGTACCGCTGGTGTCTAGAACACGTTTCACAAAGTTCCTGGCAGTGTTCATTATCATGTGTTTTGGATGACTGGAATAATAGTTAATCATCCTCCCGGACGTCATTGGTTTTTGGAACCAATCTTGATTGAGGGTGTCTTCTACTCTGTGAACAAGAGTCTAAAAATGGCAATTGATTATATTCTTCCATCTCTAAAGTAAATTTGATGTCTTTATGATATGAATTTAAAATGTCCAAGGTATTCTTAATATGGTCCTCCTTTACTATTACAAACAAGTCGTCAACATATTTAGTTAGTAGTCTAGTGTTAGGTCATGTGTCCAAAATTGTCTGCATAACTATCCCATGGGAAGTCCTTTAAGTTGCACTTATAGTTTGTCCTCATATTTAAAGTATCTGTTTTCGGTGATACAGAACGTTATCAACTCCATAAATAATTTCCTCGGTATTCTGGTATGAATTTCAATCTCTTTACATCTTTTTTGGATAATTTCAAGTGCCAAGTCGGTTGGAATACTTGGGAATAATGATACCACATCAAACGAAACTAATCTTTTGTCCTCATATAGTATATGTGGGAATCATTTATCCGCGTCTTAAATTCACTTCACTTGTATTTAGATTGTATAGTCAAATTCTGTAAAATGCTAACTAAATATTTGCATTGGTGGTTTGATGGAGAATTTATCATCGAGCATATGGGTCTTAAGGGTGTGTTTATCTTATGGATCTTAGGTAGACCCTACACTCAGAAAAAAATCGCCGTATATTTAAGAAATTCGCCATTGTTTTGGCGCCAAGAAAGATCGCCATTATTTTTAAGATTATTTTTTCTTTGAAACTATGGTGATTTTTCTTGAAATTAAAAAAAAATTTCTTCAAAGAAGAAAATTTTTTCTTTATATTATGGCGAAATTTTACTTAAGATTAGGAATTCCATTTCTTAATATTTTCTTAATATTAGCAAAATATTTCTAAAAACTAGAAATAAAATTTCTAAATCTTAGAAAAATATTTCTAAATTTAAGGAAGAATTACTAAAATTAAGAAATACCTTTTGATATTTTTCTAAAATTTAATATCTTTTTCTAAAATTTAGAATATATTTTTGCTGCTCTGCTTGCTGCTCTGCTTGCTCCGCACCCACACAAACCAAGAAGCCCAACCCCCCACACCCCGCAATTTAGAAAAATTTTCTATTTTTAAGAAAAAAATTTCTTAATATGAGAAACTTTTTCTGATTTTAAGAAAAAACAAAATTTTTATGGCGAATTTCTAAAATATATGGCGATTTTTTTCTGAGTGTATATCTTTGGTGGTAAAGCTGTACTCGTCGCCAATCTATAATCTATAAAATATAAATGATTTGTACTCAAAGTAAGAACGTCCAAGAGCGAACCTTTCTTACAAAATTATAAACCGGGACAAGCTAAATTTAGGAGCGTTTTTTAAAAGCGATTCGTTCTCTTATTTTGAGTGTACAAAATTGACCTGCCCTGCATTTAAAAACTTTAGATTTTTCGTAATCTTTTAAACTACCAACACTTGAGATCTTAGTGCACTTAGAGCATTGCTTACACTTTTCTTTGCCAAGCTTAATGAGCAAGTTGGCTAATCAAATTATGTTGCCTTAAATTGAAAACACTCAAGCTGCTTAAAGTGAATTCGGCATTCTCAATTGGTTGGCGGGGCACTTGAAAAATTTCCATTTTGGTCTTATGAAAATTACATGAAGTACTCGTCGTAGCTTAGACATATTAATTTCTTCTGACAAAGTGCGAAAGTTAAGTGCCGTTAACAATTTTGGTTGTGCTCATGTGAAAGAGCCGTAAGCCAGTTGCTGTTTTTGTTTATTTGCCCGCCGGGTTGAGTTTATTTTTCTTGGTTTCTTTTTTTTAAGTTGAAAGTTTATTACTGACAAAAACTTGGTCCAGGCGGAAATTTAAGGCCATATTGGTCGTGGGGGGCTACAACAATGTGATAAGGAAATTTATAACCCCACACACACGCGCACTCTTACAAAGTGTAAGAAAAATTCAAGTAAGAAGCCAAAAAGG
Organism: Lordiphosa collinella; assembly: GCA_018904265.1. Lineage (NCBI taxonomy): Eukaryota > Metazoa > Arthropoda > Insecta > Diptera > Drosophilidae > Lordiphosa > Lordiphosa collinella. Next base: position 49,424 of record JAEIFV010000391.1, on the reverse strand, counting down.
GGGTTAAGCTGCAGAGCCAACAGCAGTTTTTGGTAACATGAAACTTTTTTCTCTTTCATATAAAATCACAGCTGGCAGTGGAAAATAACACTTATGCCCAGGCAGGCTGATGTAGAGGGTGGGTTACATAGATATGCGATCTTTGCTTTTTATTGGGCCTCAGCTTGTCCGGCTTGAGAGTCGTTTGTAGTTTGCTTTAAAACTTAATCCTTTCTTATTGAAAATTCTAAAAGCGGAGCAAAAGATAAGTCTGTGTGTGTGTGGCCTGGTTGGCTGGGCAACCGTTTAGAGGACCCACAATATTGAGCAATTTATGACTTTGGGTCTATTTGCATGGCCATAAAAATAATGTAGAAAAATACCAGAGAGAGAGAGAAAAATCGACGGAAGTGGCGACAACAATTCAATTTAACGCTTCATTGAAGTCAAACAGGCGTGGCTTGCGTGTTTTATGTGATTGAATTTGGTTTTGTTTTATTTTATTTTTTTTTTTTTATAATTTTATCTTTTTGTTCAGCCTTGATTTAATTTAAAAATTTAATTTACTCACTTTTCGAACAAAAGAATTCAGCCAAAAAGTAGGCCACATAAAATGTGAATATCATGTAGAAGAATAACAATTTAATTGCTTTACCACACACACACACACACACAAACAAACAGGAGGAAAATCTAATAAACAGCTTCTTTCGACCTGCCTGCCTGCCCACCTAACAACCAAATATGCCAAAAAAGCTTTACCATGGTGACATTTGAATTCTTTCATTCTTCCATTCTTTTATTTTTGGCCATTTTAGCGCAAATTTCTTTCTCTTTTACCCAACTCATGGTTTTGTTCAAAATGACGTGACATGCATAAATAATTGAGTTTTCGCAAAATGCGCCACAACGGCAGCAACAACAGCAACAACAAGCCGAACAAACAAAGCCAAACGACTAACGGAAATGAAATATGGCCAAATGGCAAAATGGTGGCTCAGCGGCAGCCATTTTGTATATTTGCTAAGCAGCAAAACTGGCATAAAATATTTATTTCCAATGCCATACACATGAGCATATGCCAAAGAAAAAATAGAAAATGAAATCGTTTTCCTTTTTAAAATTTATCTGCCTACCTCAATCAATGCCGCAGCCAAACACCAACCAAAAGGTCAGCACTCCGTACCAAAAATGTTTTGTTTCTATTTATGATTGGCAATTAATCAAGTAAATGGACGACAACAACAAGCACCAAAACACACACACGAAAAAAGGATGACCAAAAATTTAACTAAATGAAAAACAAACATACAACAATGTTCAATCCAATACACAAAGGACTCCCAATTAAAATCAAAATGGTTTAAAAAGAATGAACATTTAGAAAAAATATTTTAATATTGATTTCAACTTTAATATTTCAATCACAAGGGATCAGCTAAGAGCCGCCCGAGATAACCCAACTTAATCTTTGATTTGAATTTGAGAACGTTACCATTGAATCAAAAAGTTGTTCTTACAAAGACTATTTTCCGGGACTTAACTTTTCTATTGTCTGATTTTCAACAAACTTGGTGAAATCATGAATAAGCTTAGAACACCAGTTTTAGCATAGATATTTGATATATCGAGTCCAAAAAACATTCATATAACAATACATCGTTATTTTCGACAGCTTAAAATAAAACTGAATTGTAATAGAAAAAGTCTAAGCCAAAAAATGTTAAATTTTTTACCTTAACTGAGTACACCCAAAACAAACAAAAAAAAACAGAACGAACATTTTAAGTTCTAATGCTGTTGAAAAAAGTCTATTCGTTGAGGAATTTTCAAGAATTTCGCTTTTGAAATCGAACTAAGTTCGTTCTAAGTTTGAGTTTTTAGGCAAGAGGAGTGAGGTTAACAAAATGGGAGAAAGCGTTGATTCCGCAAAATGGGAGAAAGCGTTTATTTTTGCACTCATGACGCCTAGAAATTCTCAAGCAGTTATGGCATTCCTATGGCAGCTATATGCTATAGTCATACGATTTTGTCAAAACTTTGCAGAATTGTGCGAAAGCATACCAAATAAATAAATGCCAATTTTAAGAGCCATTCCATTGAAAACAAAAATGTTTTTCTAACTAAGATTACAACGAAAAAAAATTGGCGGGAAAATTTTAGGCCTAAAAAGATTGAACGGGATTAAAATTGTAAGTACGAGCAGGCTTGATGTCGATCCGAATCGGGATTGTCTCCCGTCAATTTATAATGGCAATTTGACAATGCTGAAAGCATCGCAGGTTTGGTAGAGTTGGCTGAGCGGCGCTGTCAGTGAGTGCGCGTCTTTCGAGGTCCCGAGTCCCAGTCAGGGTAAGTAAATAATATATTTAAAACAAGAAAGAAAGTCGGTCAAGCCCGACTTTAATATACTCTGTACCTGTGAAGTGCTGCCCATCACCGTTGCGACCGGTGCTGCCCATAATTGTTTGTTTTCATTATAACTCGACAGCCGTTCATCCGATCTCTACCATTCCTTTGGCGGATCGATTATTAATCCTAATTACTAAATGTGTCCAGAAGGAACGAACCTTCTATCTATAAAACTGTGGGAGATATGACGTTTTTTCCAATTTGAGGGGGCCGGAGGGGGCGTGGCAAAAATTAAAAATAAACTTGATCTGCCTGCAAGTATAAGAAGCATAAGTCCCATACATGTCAAACCTCTTACTCTTACCATCTCTGAGATTTGTGCGTTCATACGGACAGACAGACGGACATGGACTTTACTATATAGATTTCTGATTTCGACCAAACTTGGTGAAATCATGGAAAAGCATAATACACAGTTAATTACGAAATTTCGGAGGCGATCCCATTTAAAACAAAAAAGTTTTTCTCACTAGAACTTCTTTTTCGACCGATCATTCATATTGCAGCTATATGCTATAGTTATCCGATTTTGATAAAACATTGTAGAAATGTGGTAAAGTATATAAAATAAGAATATGCCGATGAAAAGGACGTTTTCATTAAAAACAAAAAAGTCTTCCTCACTAGAACTAGTTTTTCGGCCGATCGTTCCTATGGGAGCTATATGCTATAGTCATCCGATTTCGACCAACCTTTGTAGAATTGTGTAAAAGTATATAAAATAAGTGTATGCCAATGATAAAGCCGTTTTCATTCAAGACAAAAAAGTTTTTATCACTAGAACTAGTTTTTCGACCGATCGTTTCTATGGCAGCTATATGCTATAGTCATCCGATTTCGACCAAACTTAGTGAAATCATGGGAAAGGATTGAAAACTAAGAAATACGTACTCTGGAGGCGTTTCCATTAAAAACAAAGAAGTTTTTCTCACTAAGACTAGTTTTTCGACCGATCGTTCCTATGACAGCTATATGCTATAGTCATCCGATCCGGCCGGCCGGCACAAGACTTCGTGCAAAGTTTGGTGAGGATAGCTTAAAAACTGACGGCGGAGATAGCATAGAAACAGACAGACGGACAGACGGGCAGACGGACGGACGCACAGACGGACAAGGCTAAATGAACTCAGCTCGTCATGCTGATCAAGAATATATATACTTTATGTGGTCGGATATGCTTCCTTCAATGCGTTACAAACATCTGCACAATTTTATAATACCCTCTGCAAGGGTATAGAAAAATTTTAAATGACAACAAAAGAAAAGGGATTGGGTGGTGTTGTGGTATCCCCTGACCCACCCCTCAATTTTTGTTTATGTAGTTCGAAATTGATCTCGGAAAGGATCAGTTTAAGCCCGGCAAGGCAAAAACCGGGATCAAAGTGACGATCCCGCTATGGTTCAATTTACGCCATTCCGAGAACAACCCATTATTAATCGCGTTTTGGATAGAGTTGATCCCGAATGGATATATTTTTTGGTTCAGGGTACTTTTTAGACTATACTTCTCTATGACAGCTATAGATGTCTGATTTCGACCAAACTTGGTGGAATCATGGAAAAGTAGAGCAAACTAAGAAATACGAAGTTTGGAGGCGTTTCCATTGACCAATCGTTCCAATAACAGCTATATGCTATAGTTATCCGATCCGGCCGGTTCCGACAAATGTGCAGCGTATATATAAAGTGCAAAGTTTGGTGAAGATAGCTTTCAAAATGACGGGGGAGATAGCATAGAAACTGACAGAGGGACCGACAGACAGGGCTAAATCAACTCAGCTCGTCATTCTGATCAAGAATATATATACTTTATGTGGTCAGAGATTTGTCGAAACCGGCCTGATCGGCGGTTACAGAAATAGACGACCTAACTACTAAAACACAAAAATTTATCATTTTAGGTCGATACACTTTTCCCAGCAATGTTCAATAGCTTCGATACCTTTTTTATAATAAGAACTGTGAAGCTCTTCAAAATAGGCATTAACCTCGGACTCCACCTCTTCATTGTTGCCAAATCGTTTTCCTCCGAGCCATTTTTTCAAGTTTTGAAATAAGAAATAATCAGAGGGAGCTAAGTTTGGCAAATAAGGGGCGGGAGGTAGCAATTGAAATTGTAATTCATTAATTTTAGCCATTGCAACGGCAGAGCTGAGAACCGGCGCATTGTCATGATGGAACAGCAAACGCGGCACTCATCTTGCGCATAACTTTTTCATGTCCAATTTTTCGGTCAATATGCGATGTACAGCACTTTTTGAAATGCCTACAAATTCAGCTAACTCACGAACTTTCAATCGCCGGTCACTCAATACACATTTTTTAATTTTGGCCACCATTTCTGAAGTGGTCACCTTATTTGGACGCCCATTACGATGTTCATCTTCGCAGCTCAAACGACCTCGCTTAAACTCAGCCACCCAATATTTTATTGTTGTAAACGAGGAAGCAGAATTAAGTAAGGTAGAATTGGACTAAGATCTTTTATATGAAAGTATTGTATCACATAACGATGACCAATTTTGTCCATGTTTGCAAATCAATAACAAGCGTTCTGTATTAAAATCGACCAAAAAAAACTGTGCAAGGTAAAGTCACCAAACTTCAAACCTAAGCTTTTAATAGTCGGTACTTCCCCTTTTTAATATTTTTTGTGAACATTTTCCAACACTACTGTGCTAGGTCGGCCATTTCTAGGACGGCCCTCGTACCTCCAGCCGGTGGTGCCCTTCATAATGGTTTGTTTTCCCTATAGCTCAACTATCGTTAATCCTATCTTTACCAATACTTTGGCGGGTCGATAAATAATCCTGATAACTAAAAATATCTAAAAGGTAGGAACCATCTATTTACAAAACTGAGGGAGATATGACGTTTTTTCCAAACTCCTGTAGGGGGCGTGGCAAAAATTAAAAATAAACTTGATCTGCCTGCAAGTGCCATACTCTTCGAACCTCTGTCTCTTACCAACTCTGAGATGTCAGTGTTCATATGGACGAACAGACAGATGGACAAGGTTATATCGACTCGGCTTTTGATGCTGATCAAGAGAACATATAATTTATGAGTTTGGAGATACTTCCTACTGGCTGCTACATATTTATGCATAAACAAAAACCCAAAAAACCAAAAACTCGTTTTTGGAACAAGAATGTGCATTCTTACCGTACTTCTAACATCGAACATTCTAAAACCAAGTATGGAATTCTACAAGATTTGCTGATCTCAGAAATTTTTACATTTCTGTAAATATTTCTAAAATTATAAAACTTTTCTTTACAGAATACCAACTGGTCGAAAATCCCCACATTTTTTTGTTTCAAATTTGTCACAAAAATTTTTGTCTGGTTTTTATGGCCAATTTATTAAGTGCTCGCTGTGAAAGTGAGCAAAAAAAAAATACTTTTCCGCTTCTTTTGTGTAATAATTTATAAGCCATTTTCCCCGAGAACGTCGGCTCGACCGGCTCACATGAAAAAGCTTTTGAATGGTCAATTTGTAGTTGACCATTTGGTATTATTAATGGTTAGCATTGTTCTTTCACTTTGTCTTCTAAAGGGAAAGGGCGAGAGCGTTTCTGTTTTGTGCTGAGGTAAATTCAATTTTATTAAAATGTTTTCAATGTACAAGCAAAATTGTTGCCCTGTAATTGCATTTCGTGTCAGTGTGTGTGTGTGTGTGGTGTGTGGTGACAGCAGATGCCAAAAATTGCCAATGCAATGGCAACCGGAAACGAACAGCAGCAGGAGCGGTAGCAGCAGCAGCAGCAAGACGTCAACCATTTTGCGGCATTTTGTGCACTCAGCTGTACCAACTGTACTCCTGCGTGTTCTTTTGGTCTACTGTTTGCCTGGTTGTGTTGTGTATTTTATGACTTGTCATCGTCTCCTCTGCAGCTCTCCTCAACGCCTCCTAAAAAACATTTCAAAAGTTTTTGCAATGAAATTGCAAGCCAACAGTTTCAACATTGTTGTGGTTGCTGTTGTTGTTGTAGTAGTTGCTGTTGGGCGCTGCTGCTGCTGGGGTTTTTAGCATGTGACGCCATTTGCTTAGCCTGCATTCGAGATGGTATTTCTTCTGGTCGTCCCTTCTCACTGCACAGTATATGCTACGCATGTCGAAAGCAAAAGCCAGCCCCAAAAACCCAATAGCACTTTTACACTTAAGAAAAAATGGAGGAAGAAAAACGAAAGGATCTGCCATTCCCTCAAAGCGTTCATCTTCACTCTTTCCTTGTGTGTGTGTGTGTGCGTTTGTAGATGATTTCTCAAGTGCTGCTGTCGCTTTTGTTGTAGCTGCTTTCCTTCTGGCAAACATACTCTATACTCAGAGGGGTAACTTGGGCGACAACAGCATAATTTTGTGGTATTTGCTGATTGCGAGTTCAAATCCTCGAACCAGTTGCAAGTGCACGAACCGAAACCACGCAAATAGGCAAAAAAAAACTCGAAGGCTACAAGCAGGCGAAAGCCTTTTAAGAGTTTGGAATATGCTTGAATGTTTAATATACGTATCGATATATCGGCATATCGATATATTACTTTAACACAATGGCTTATAATCGATATTTAAAAGCGATTTACTTGATTGATAAATACCAAGTCAATATCATTTCTGTTGGAATCATATCCGACTCAAAAGTTCGTGCAACCAGAACTTACCCAACCGAAACTTTATTGGCATGACCCAACACGACTCATCACGAACCAACACGAAAAAATTCGAAAGGTAAAAGCCGCTTAAAAAACGAAACACTTTGAACAGGTATAGTTCAGATTATTTGTCTTAATATAGCAACGATATATCGAAATGTGCCACTTATGTTCGACAATATGTGTTATTCCGATCTAATATTTCTTCTGGCAATATAATCGATATTTATTGAAGATTTAATCGAATGATTAAGACCAAAGCAATGAAAAATCACATCTGTTTTAAAGTATAGATTCCGGACATAGTATCGAAATTTCAAACAAATCTAAATTTTTGCCTAAGAATCGATAGTTATACTATAAAGTATATATATTCTTGATCAGCATTAACAGGCAAGTCGATCTAGCCATGCCCGTCTGTCCGTCCGTCCGTCTGTCTGTCTGTCTATTTGTCAGTCTGTCCTGTCTGTCTGTCTGTCTGTCTGTCTGTCTGTCTGTCAGTCTGTCTGTCTGTCAGACTGTCAGTCTGTCAGTCCGTCCGTAAACAGATCTCAGAGATGGTAAGAGATAGAGGTTCGTCGTGTATGGGACAAAAACTTCGTAAACTTGCAGGCAGATGAAGTTTGTTTTCAATTTTTGCCACGCCCCCTTCCCCTCCCGCAATTAAGAAAAAACGTCGTATCTCCGTCGGTTTTATAGATAGAAGCTTCGAACCTTCTAGACATATTTTCAAATCAAGATTATTTATCGATCCGCCAAAGGAATGGGAAAGATCGGATTAATGGTTGTCGAGTTATAAGGAAAACAAACTTTTTCCAGTATCTTGAAGGGTTGGTAGTGATTCTAGATGATTTTCGTCTGCTAAGAAAGACTGCGTTTTCAGAAATTGTCCATCACGTCGAGATTATTAATAATTTGAGCTTAAAGTTGCTAAAAGTGCCTATTTTGACACTTTTGAGGAGCGTTTTTCGGGGAATCCATTTTATTATTTGGACTCTCTTTGATACCATCGGAAAGTACCACTCCTCAGCTTTAAAATGAACCATCCCAAACAATTCTGCGATTTTTTTCAATGGATATATACCTCTTTTAGAACTTGTGTAAGAATCCAAAAATATCCTTTTTATTGCTGGTGCCCCTAAGTATGCAATGGGTGCTAGAGACTCTAATTTTCCTAACTTCCTACTTTCCGATAGTTTCCAACTTTCCGATGGTGTTAAAGAGAGTCCAAACAATAGAATGGATTTTCGCTCCATATAAAGAATCGATTTTGGAAGTTTGATATTTGATATATACGGATTGTATTTAAAAAATATCAATAACCCTAGTTTCTTTAGCAGAAACTGAACTGAAATCGGGCTTAAAATGATATTTAAGTCCCTCTTATTATATTTTATGACTTAAAGAAGAGATTAAAAGCAGCAAGAGAAATTAAGATGGATAACGAAGACCCAGTCTATACTTCTAGTCCCATCCTAAATGGGATACAGTGCATCAACAGCTCCTCTCTTCCAGCGAACTCTGCTGTTAGCCGTCGCTTTGAGTTCTCTCCAACTCTTCCCGATGCTTTCCGCTTCTCTTCCAACAGTCCTCCTTCAAGTTTCTTTGAGCCCGTCCAACAGGTTTCCATTCCATTGCCTTTCTTGGGATGTTTTTCTAATTTTAACTTAGTGTATGTCCCATCTAGCTCCATTCCAGTCGACACTCTTCATATTCGTTCAGAGTTCTGTATTCTGTGAGGTCAGAATATGCGGCAGATACGTTGCAGGCAACGATTTACAAATGTTTGGAGATTTGACACTATGGAAGTTGTAATTTTCCAACTGGAAGAACCGTGTAGGTGCACTGGCATTACGTTAGACTTGAAGAGCCTGATTTTGAGTCAGTGTGAATATGACCAGCATTCCAAAGGCACCTTAAGTCTTTTGAAGGCGCGGACCCACATCGAGTTCCGTCCTTACATCAAGAGCGACTATGCTTCCCAGGTAGCTGAATTGCCGAACTTGCTCAATTGGCTGTTTGTCCAAAACCAGAGCCTAGAATTGTGCTGAACGTCTTTCGTCTTCGTCGTGTTGACTTTCAGGCCTACCGAAATTTTACTTTACAGTTCGTCTAGTACATTTGCCAGGTCGCTTAGCCTATGATCATATATCGTCTGCATAGTCCATTTGACCATCTAATGCCGCTGTTGTTGGCAGCAGGTCGCATTGTAGCAAACACGTCTGCAACCACCATTATAAACAGAACGGGCGACAAAGCACACCCCTGTCGAAGGCCACTCAGGACTGGAAAAGGCTGCGAAAGCATTCCACCGTGAAGCACTCTACACTGGTCGCTGTCGTATGTCGCTCTGATGAGGGAAATAAGTTTTTCCAGTATCCCTTTCCTTTGCAACTCCTGCCTTATGCTCTCCCTGCTTATGCCTTCGACAGCTTCAGCGAAGTCTGCAAAGGCCATGTGCAGGTCTGATCAGTACTCGGTGCATTGCTCGATTTGGATGCGCACAGAGCCTTTTCTGAATCCGGCTCGCTCTTCGCCTATGGCGTCCATAATGATGTCTCTCAGGCGTTTCCCAAAACTATTTTGGCTATGAGCTTCGAAATGGTTGGTTGCACAGAGACTCCACACCAATTGTCGCATTCGCGCAGGCCGCCCTTTTTGAGGATTTCGCCAGGATCCCCTTGATACAGGGTTGCCCGCGCTCTATGCGCATAAGGCGCATGTAATGTGGGTTTGCGCAACGCGTATGGGAGTCTCGCTTGATGATATTGCAACAACAACTTCGAATGTATCTCTCTTCTCTTTCACTCCTATGCTCTGGCGAAATTGAACGCAGCAACAATACGTATGCGCTTCTGAAACACACACACACACAGCAATAGGCAATAGCCGGTTTTCTCTTTCGTTTTCTTGTGGTAGTTTTTGCTTCTGATTTTTGTTTTTTATTTGTGTTAGTAAATGCGCGCGCCTAAGAGGCAGTTGGGCACTTTTGCCTTAAACCATTCCGAGAGGAGCTCCAGTAACCCAGTAAAAATCGACAAATCAGTTGCTACTACCACGCACATTTGGTGAAAGAGCAGAAAAACTTATTAAGAATCTTTTCCAATTTATCTGACGACCTTTCTAATGTTTAATTAGTAACGAGTTCGATGGCTCGAGGTCAAAAAGTTGCGTTTGTTCACAACTATAAACAACTTATGCATTGACAAACCAAAAAGAGCTTGGACGAACCTTTACAGCTGTTTCATGAATATCCAATCCAATCATCAAAAGGCGTTTTGCTAAATGATTCCCGCTCGTTGAGCCAATTCCATGCAATCAGAACTTTAAACAGTTGGGAACTGCAAAGCGTAATGAAAGCAAAATTGGACTCACATACAGAAAGCCATTCTTAATGGTTGTCGTTGCGTAGCTTCAAGCTTAAGTTTCTAAGTGAGAAAGCTTAAAGCTTTCTAGCGAGCAGGAGTAATTTGGCGAAACGCCTTCTGATAATGATTTACACGATGAAGCAAACTTCATAAAGTGTTCTCAGTAGGCGATATTTTATGATGTTAAATATCTTTAATTTCGGAACGTAAGATATTAGTAAAAGTAAGTTACGCGTCACGCTAGCTTGTAATATTTGGTAATGTTGTTGTAAAGCACAGTATCAAGTCTTAGTATAAAATACAGAGTATCGAGTACTTAGCATAGAGCACTGAGTGTGGAGTACTAAGAACGGAGTTCTCAGAATCGATTATAGAGAACCGAGTATCGAGGTTCGAGAATCGAGTACTGAGATTCCAGTAATGTGTATCGAGTTCTTAGTATCGAGCACTTGGTGTCGGGTTCTAAGTATCGAGTACTGAGTATCGTGTTCTTTAGTATCGAAGTCTTAGAATTGAGTTCTTAGAATCGAGTACTGAGATTAGAGTAATGTGCATCGAGTTTTTAGTATCGAGCACTTGGTATCAGAATCGAGTACTAAGTATCGAGTACTGAGTATCGAGAACTGAGCATCGAGTTCTAAGTATCAAGTGCTTAGAATCGAGTACTGAGACTCGAGTAATGTGTATCGAGTTCTTAGTAACGAGCACTTGGTATCGGGTACTAAGTATCGAGTACTAAGTATCGAGTACTGAGTATCGTGTACTTAGTATCGAGGTCTTAGAATCGAGTACTGAGATTAGAGTAATGAGTATCGAGAGTATCGAGTACTAAGTATCGAGTAATGAGTATAGAGTGCTAAGTATCGAGTTCTAAGAGTCGAGTACTGAGATTCGAGTAATGTGTATCGAGATTTTAGTATCGAGCACTTGGTATCGGGTACTAAGTATTGAGTTCTAAGTATCGAGTTCTAAGTATTGAGTTCTAAGTATCGAGTACTAAGTATTGAGTACTAAGTATCGCGTACTAAGTATTGATTACTAAGTATCGAGTGCATAGTATCGAGTGCTGAGAATAGAGGTCTTAGAATCAAGGTCTTAGAATCGAATACTGAGTACTCAAAGTATCGTATACTGAGTATCGAGTACTAAGTATCGACTACTTAACATGGAGTACCCAGTGTATCGAGTTCGTAGTTTTTGCTTGCCATGCACTCAATGGCCCAATTGGTGGCTTATTTTCAATCGTCAACAAAATCTAGTATCAAATCTTAAGAAGTTTTCTTTGGTTTACGATTCAAGAGGTATCCACATAGTCGTTGCCTTACTTGCCACATAAAACAAAACTCAATTCACACTTATTGTTGTAGTAGTAAGTTTCAGGTTCTACTTTTCACTTTAGCAAAAGACCATTTTTGTTTCTTACCTTTTCGCCTAGTTTTTAACAGCAGCAAAAAGTTCTTGTGTTCGGTTCCCTTTTTTGTATTTAGGTTCGCCGCTTTGTTTACGACCAAATCTAAAACAATGGCATTTTTGCACATGAGCGCATTTAAGGCAAAGTTCTGGCTCCACTCATTGTTGTTGTTGTTTTGTTGCCTTTACGTGGCAGACATGTATTCAACTTCAACTGCGGAGCTGAGCTAAAGCCTTTCCTGGACTCGACTTGTGTTGAATATTTAATCCTTTATTTTTTTTATTTTGCCTCAACGTTTTACTTCCTGAACGGACACACACACACAAAGCTCACACCTCCTTTGGCCAAAAGTAAATTATTACGAAGCATCTTTTCTGAGAGCTACTCTATGGATATTCGTATTGGTCGAATCATTCGACTCATTGGCTTAAATGTTTCTTTTTTACAGGATTTTTTTGCTCACTTTTGTTAGCAGTTGGGTAAAAGTTCAACAAACTGCATTAAGTTGGGAGCGAAATAGTTTGGGCCATAGTACTGTTTCCATTTTTAAGTCTGTCTGCAGTGGAGCACATGCAATTTGGAACTAATTGACACAAAACTAATCGAAAATGGGAATTCGTTGAGAACGATTTAAGCTGGTCTTAGGTAAGAAACTGTCAAATTACTTTATCAGAGTGTAGATTCTGAGAGCTTTTCTCATTTATAAAAAAAATTACAAATAATTTTTATTGATTAATTAAATTAATATTTATAAATATTAATAAAAACATAAAGAAAATTCTATTAACAGTCGACTCACCATCAATATCAATTGGCTTAACCGCAATTCCACTTTAATTGGTTAATGGTGTCCGGCCACTGCAAAAGAGAATAAAAATATATATCAAAAATTTGATTTATGATTCGAATGAGCAGTTAAACGATGCCAAAATGCCATCACTTTATTGACTGACCAAGCCGCCTTCTCATTCCTGCTCCATCATCATAATGCTGCTTATTGACTTTATCGAGTGTCAAAAATAGCATCAAAATCAGAACAATAAACAAAAAGCGGCCAAATAGAGCCAACAAAACACTGCAGCAATTTATGACGTAAAATCAAAAATAAATAATATAAGAGTAGAGCAAAAACTTGCTGAAATTCACATAAAAAGCAGCCGGCGATGAAGAAAAAAAGTTACCCCCAGCAACGAAAATGGTATACTTATGTCGTATTATTGACGATGATGGCAAATGAAGCGCAAACACTGGAAGGAGGCGTGAGTGGTCTTAAAAAGCTGACAGCTTAAAAATGTGGTACCATTTTTTACTCTTATTTTTATGCTATTTAAAATTTGTATAGAATGAAGTTGCTTGTCAGAATATTTGACAGGCAAAATTTTAGCCGTAGCCACAGCGGCTGTTGACATTTCATAAATTGAATGTGTGTGTGTGTGTGCATATGTTGCTCTCATCCTTGCAAGTGACGTTCCTTTTGAAGTTCGTTCTCCCGCCGCCCCTTGAGTCAACAAATCAAAGGACACACAGTATCTTTAGTCCACACCTTCAGGTGTGGCTTTGTCAAATATTAAACCCAAATTTTGGTATATGAAACAGTAGAAATCCTTACCACACACCCTACCCTACCCTCCCGATGCCACTCAAAGCCTTAATGAAAACTTTCATCCAAGTTTCTCACGCCCTAAACAATTTGTTACAGTTGAGCCAAAGTGCTTGGTCCTTTCTATCATGCCGTCTTGCATAACAAATATTGCCAGTAATTTAATTAATTCGAAGTATAATAAAGATTTTGTGGCAAACCAAATAGAGGAGAATAATAAGTACGGTGAAGCCTCACACAATGATAAAGAAAATCTCAAATTCAATAACGAAATATATATATATTTATTAACATTACAAATCGAATTTTGTCCACCCCAAAATCTTAGCCCAACTTTTTTTTATTATATTCTTTTCTTTTTCTTACAATTGTCCCTCTCTTCTGTTATTGCTTCTTTGTATACTATGTAAAATGGCTTGACACAGCCCCGAAAGGGCCAAAGCCGAGCTCCTCTCAATCTCTTGGCTTGTGTGCTTCTAATTTTCGCAGAAGAGAAAGGGATCTACAGTTTAACGCCGAATCCGAACGCCAGTTTGAGAAGCTTTTTCATGGCTAATTACTCCAAAAGCTGGCGCCAACAGCAGTGATGGTGGCCGGGTGTGCAAGTTTTTCAAAAAAAAACTTTTCATTAGATGTTCCGAGGCGGGATCGAACCCAAGACCTCTTGCTTAGCGGTTGCACACACGCCCTTTGATGTGATTTTTTTAGAGCTATAGGAAAGTTTAAAAAAAAAAAACACATAAAATTCAGAAAAATGCATGAAATCTTTATTTGAATCGATAGTACGGTCCATATAATTTAATGTTTGAAGATTATTTCATTCAAATGTTGACCGTGACTGCGCCTCAAATGGTCCATCCGCTTAGTCCAATTTTGGCATACTCTTTCCAACATTTCGGCCGGAATCTCAAGAACAAATTCTTCAATGTTGTCTTCCAATGCGTCAATTGAAGCGGGCTTGTCTTTATAGACATGAGCTTTAACATAGCCCCACAAAAAATAGTCTTAAGGCGTTAAATCGCACGATCTAGGCGACCAATTGACCGGTCCCGAACGAGAAATAAAATGTTTACCGAACTCTCCTCTCAATAAGCCCATTGTTGCGCGTGCTGTGTGGCATGTGGCACCGTCTTGTTGAAACCACATGTCATGCAAGTCAAGCTCTTGCATTTTGAGCAAAAAAAAGTTGGATATCATCTCACGGTAGCGCTCACCATTCACAGTTACGTTTGTTGCTATGTTTGTTTGTTTGTTGCTTGGCGACCTTTCTAATTGTTAGAATATTGGTGATAGCCGGCTCGAGGTCGTGTTTAAAACTCAATTTAAATTTCGTTTTTATCCAATATATTTCGGACGCACATCGGCATCCGTCTTCAGGGGCACTACAAAAACAATTTTCCAATTATTATACATTTAAACAGAAAAACAAAAAACCGTGAACATTTTTACATTCAATTTATGACACGTCTGTACCGCCTGACGTGGAGTTCAATACTAACTTATTTTTTCTCTAAGAGATGTCTGTAAAGATGAGCAACGTTTTCAGTGTCCGTTTTGTAGTTAAGTCTCTTGTCTGTAGGTGTGTCAATTATGTGAAGCATTTCAAGAGTAAAGCGTTTCCTGTAGTTGCTCTCTTGTTGTAAGATTCTTGTTCCCTCGAAGTTTGGTGAATGTGCGCTCTCCATACAGTGTGTCGTTTGGTGTCGAAGTTTGAAATCCGATTTATGCTGGGATAGCCTTGTTTTTAGTTTTGACTTGGTTGTTCCAACGTAAAGTTTATTGCACGTATTATCTGCATCACCATTACATGGTATTCTATACATTACATTATTTTTGTCCATTGCGTCAATTTTGGATTTCGTCTTGTTATAAATATTTCTCATGGTGTTTGTGGGTTTGTGGGCTATTTGTATATTTTGTTTGTTGAAACATTCTGAGTGTGCGAGTCTTTCTGAAAGCTTTGGTACGTAAGTCAGTGACCTATAAGATTTTGGTTGTTTCTCAGCTCTAGGTTTTGTAGTCTTATGTCTCTCTATTAATGTGCTTATAATCCTCCTTGGGAAGTCATTTTTGGTCAGTATAGTCTTAATTTCGGAAATTATGTCATTATGATAAATCTCGTCACTGATGCTCAGCATCCTTTGAATACAGCTCATAGCTGTATTTATAATCATGTTTTTAGGATGTTTGGAGTAAAAATTGATTATTCGTCCTGATGCTGAGGGTTTCTTGTACCATTTAATTTTTACTTTATTTCCATGTCTATTTATAGAGGAATCCAAATATGGTAGTTTTCCATCCATCTCTATTTCCGTGGTGAATTTTAAATTGCGATGGAATGAGTTGAGTGCATCTAATGTGTTCTGGATCTCATCTTCTTTGATTATTCCAAATAAATCGTCAACATATTTAGTAAGTAGTCTTAGTGGGTGCCTAAGTTTCTTAATTGTTG
Source organism: Lordiphosa collinella (assembly GCA_018904265.1). Taxonomy (NCBI): domain Eukaryota; kingdom Metazoa; phylum Arthropoda; class Insecta; order Diptera; family Drosophilidae; genus Lordiphosa; species Lordiphosa collinella. Next base: position 33,550 of record JAEIFV010000391.1, on the reverse strand, counting down.
TGTCTAGAAGTTCCTCCATCACGATGTCTGCTATTACCGGAGATGCTGGGTATCCCATTGGCATGCCTTTGAGTTGGGTGTATATTTGGTCCTCGAACTTGAAATATCTGTTGTCCATTATGCAAAATTTAATAATGTTCACAGTTACGTTACGATTCGCATCATCTTTGAAGAAGTACGGTCCAATGATGCCACCAGCCCATAAACCGCACTAAACTGTAGCTTTTTCTGGTTGCATTGGTAGCTTTTGCAATGCTTCTGGCTGGTATTCACTCCAAAATCGACAATTCTGCTTATTTACGTACCCATTGAGCCAAAAATGAGCTTCGTCGCTGAACACAATTTTTCGGTAAAAAAGTGGATCTTCGGCCAACTTTCCAAGAGCCCATTTACCAAAAATTCTACGTTGCGGTAGGTCGTTCGGCTTCAGTTCTTGCACCAGCTGTATTTTGAAAGGCTTCACACCTAAATCCTTCCGCAAAATTTTCCACGTTGTTGAATAACAAAGGCCCAATTGCTGCGAACGGCAACGAATCGATAATTGATGGTCATCATTAACACTGGCCGATACAGCTGCGATATTTTCTTCAGTTCGCACTCTACGTAAGCGTGTTGGTGGTTTAATGTCCAACAATGTAAATTTGGTGCGAAATTTAGTCACAATAGCCCGATTAGCCGCTTCAGTGGGTCGATTAAACTGACCATAAAATGGAAGAAGCGCGCGATGAACTTTCTTAACAGAGCACGCATTTTGATAATAAAATTCAATAATTTGCAAGCGTTGTTCGTTTGTAAGACGATTCATGGTTAAATTATAGACCAAGCTGAAGATGATTGACAGTGAAACAAAACACGAAACGCTCGTGAGCTGTTTAAACCAGTGTTGCCAAAAAGATAATAGCTAAAAAATCACCCTTTAGAAACGGTAATCCTAAACGAAACGTAGTTTGCCCAGCTAAATTTCACACGCTAAATGTAGAATACAGAAAGCTACATATGGCATGCAGAAAAACTACATTCTACATGTAGAAATAGTGTGGCCGGGTGGCTCAGCGGCTAGTGTGCGCGACCGCTGAGCATGAGGTCGTGGGTTCGATCCCGCCTCGGAACATCTAATGAAAAGTTTTTTCTTTAAATAAACTTTACACCCGGCCACACCTCTTTGCTGTTGGCGCCAGCATTGCAGTAATTAGCCATGAAAAGCTTCTCAAACTGCCGTTCGGATTCGGCGTTAAACTGAAGGTCCCTTTCTCTTGTGCTAAAATTAGAAGCGCACAAGTCAAGAGATTAAGAGAGGCTCGGCTTTGGCCCTTTGGGGCTGTGTCATCTTCACAAGCTTATTTTACTTTACATGTAGAAATAAAAAATGCAAACGAGTTATGTATGCATGACATGAGAAAATCAGCTGATTTCCAAAATAACTTTAACATTTTTCATACTGCAATAACACTATAAGACACGAAAGCTTTTGGTTTTTTTCATTATCGTTTACATATCAATAGTCTAAATGCATCTAAACGAAAATTGTTGTTCAAAATCAGTACAGAAAAGAACGGTTTTTCATTTAGAAAACTGTTCTTCACATGATGATGAATGCTTCATTCAGAAAATCTACACGAAATGCGTTGTTGATCCCGTTCGCTTATCGTCACTTGTCGGTTCCTTTCACAACGTTCATTTTCGGCATTGACGCGCGAGTGGTTGAGTGTCGAATGCTCTAAGATGCCTGCTATTGAGTCTAAATTCCCGAGACAAGGTACGTAATTTGTGAGTTCAAATCCCAGACAAGGTAAGTGAAAAAATTTACGTTTTTTAGAAGGAAGACCTTGCACCCAAAGTAAAAATGGAAAAGAAAAGAGAGAAAATTGAAAAAAGAAAGAAAGAAACACCGAAGTAAGAAAGAATAAAGAACTAAAGGAAGAAACTAGAAACAAAATAACGAGAACAAAGAATGGAGAGAGAAAATGGAAAAAATAAAGAAAGAATAAGAAAGAAACACAAAAGAAAGAAAGTACTAAAGGAAGAAACTAAAAACAATAGAACGAGAACAAAGAATGGAAAAGGGAAGCTTTATTCTTCCCTTTTCTATTCTTTGTTTTCGTTCTTTTGTTTCTAGTTTCTTCCTTTAGTTCTTTATTCTTTCTTTCTTCGGTGTTTCTTTCTTATTTTGTCTTTATTTTTTCCATTTTCTCTCTTTAAATAATAAAGAAAATATAAATTTTTCTTAGAAAGATACTTATTAAGCTGAGACTGCAATATAAAAAAGGACAAAAGAAGTAAGTAAAAACGAAGAAATAAAGATTTTATTAACTATTATTATTAAAAAGGTACTAGATGGTCACCTTCGTCAGGAATTGAAATAAAATTTTCCTTTGTCCAAAAAAAAGAAAAAGATATGCTCGTTTCTTATGACCTTTTGGGTAAAGTGTTTTTATGTATATTAGAACCCAACATTTTCTAAACTATTTCATACTTTCTGAAATCACATAAAATTGATTTATTATTCCAACTTCAAGAGCACTCACTGTTTATGTCGATTAAATACCAAAATACAGACAACATATTTCAAACCGGGAAGAGGATTCATTATTTCCGGTCATGACCCAAAATCTATTAGTTTCCTGAAAGTTTCCACCGCTGTGGACACGCACTTTGATTAATTTTAAGACAATAATCATAAAGGCGTTGGCCTTTCTCCCACCCACACATCTACACATCTTCTGCTGTCTCTATCGGGCATTCAAATGCGGGCGGGCACGTGCCTGGCAAACATTTTCCATAGCATACTTTCTGGGTGAACCCAAGCACGTTGCCCGCTTCTTCCTGACTTAAGTTCGGTTTAGTTAATTTTGCCACCTTGCTGGCGGCTCATTGGAGGAACTTTAAGCCCAGCCAAGGCGAAGAAACTTAATCAAAGTTCTTAGTGGAAGCAAAGTTTCCTGACTTGGCACGCAAACGGTGGGCAATGGCATCGTTAACTCGTTCAGGAGGAGACAGGGAGGCGCACATTTCGCCAATCCACCGTTTTGGCCAGGGCAAATAAACTTGCTCAAACAGTTTGCGTGTTGTTTGGCTGTTATTTATAATATTTTGCAGAAAGGAGCCTTCAACTTGACCAGTTCTTCAAGAAAAGCAAACTTAAAGGCCTTTTGTGGTGTTTAAGTTTTAATTGGATTTTAGTTGTACTTTTTTTTTTGGATTGGTTTGGCTTAGTTGGGCAAAAAATTAGCGCATAATTTCCAACAATAACTTCCACTGACTGACCAACAGGCCATCAACATTCATTTGCATTTTTCATTAGCATTGAAGAATGAATTCGCATAATTATGTTTCATAATATTATCATGTTGGAAAATCTGGTTTCGAACAACTATTTTAATTAAAGAACGCACATGCCACACGCAGTGGAAAGCGGATGCCATATAAACGTCTCAAAATATACAGGCGAACTACAAAGTCTCAAACACTTACTAATAAAAAGAAGTCATAAATTTTTCATGTTTGCTTTTAAACGGCTTTAAGTCGACGGCAGACGGACTTGTACATCCAAACTGATAAAAAAAATTTTAACTTTGGTAGTGGTACTTCTTCTTGTGGATCAGTATCTGTAGGTGTGAAGTTGTTGGTGATATGGAGCTTAATGTCGTATGGATCTATTGGCTATACTTAAAGATAACATGTTTAGCGAGTTCTTAACTCCGACTGGGGCACAAAATATGTAGGACTTCAAAGCTTACTCAGATAAATGTACAGCTCTATCAATTGTATTTTGGAATTTGACTTTAATATCTAAATCGTTCCCGTATTTCGATTGCGTTTCACGTTTATTTCACCCGCTTCGCACCTCTACTTGGATTTGCTTCCAAGGCTAGTTTATAATTTTTTAAGATAAGTTTTTCATTCACCATTATTTTTGTTAGCAAGAAAACTCCAAGCACGGCTCCTTTTTATTTAAAATTTCTTCTCAAGCTTCTTTTGCCAAAACAAATTTTTGTTCCGATGTGCACCAAAATGCGACTTTCAATTACTAAATCCAATTTGGTGTGCAACGCTACGCTCTGCAGGCAGGGGGAGTTCCCGGTATAAACAAAACAAATACGAAAAGAAAAATATGAACAGAGAGCGAAAATGCATGCCGTTTTAGACTAAATCGTCAAGGTGAAAACCTGAACGGAAAGTAGAGGGTTAAGATTATTTTCAAAATATGTTCCGCAATTTGATTAAAGCTCATATCTTCCACAATTTTTTATTACATTTGAAGATCTGAATATGGGTTTCAGCGAACTGGTTGAATTTCAGTCAAAGTGGTTGTTAGCTGGCTTAAGGTCGAGGATTGATTATAATTCAAACAATCATCAAAAAATACATAAAATTAAAGTATAATTGTTAGTCAAAGAATTGTAACTTCTATAAAATACATTTTTCCAATGACCTTACAGCACCTGACATATTCAAATGAAATATTTAAATACTGGCTTGTAAAAATGAAATAGGAAAAGAGTAATACACAGTTTATTACAAATTTGGGAGGCGATCCATTTATAAACAAAAAGTTTTTCCACTAGAACTTCTTTTTCGACCGATCATTCATACTGTACCATATCTCTCACTTGTTCGACAAACTTTGTAGAATTGTGTAAGAATATATAAAAATAAAGTGTAGTGGCCAATGATAAGCAGCTTTCATTAACAACAAAAAAGTTTTTCTCACTAAGAACTACTTTTTCGACCGTACGTTCCTATGGGAGCTATACTATATAGCATGCCTGATTTCGACCAAACTTTGTGAAATCATGGAAAAGTATATAAACTAAGTTTATTAGCGAATGATTTGGAGGCGTTTCCATTTAAAACAAAAAAGTTTTTCTCACTAGAACTTTTTTTCGACCGATCGTTCCTACTGGAGCTATATGCTATTGTCATCCGATTTCGACCAAACTTTGTAGAATTGTGAAAAAGTATATAAAATTAAGTGTATGCCAATGATAAGGACGTTTTTATTAAAAACAAAAAAGTTTTTCTCACTAGAACTAATTTTTCGACCGATCGTTCCTATGGCAGATATATGCTATAGTCATCCGATTTCGACAAAACTTGGTGAAATCATGGAAAGGGATAGTAAACTAAGAAATACGTACTTTGGAGGCATTTCCATTAAAAACAAACAAGTTTTTTTCTTTAAGACTACTTTTTCAACCGATCGTTCCTATGGCAGCTATATGCTATAGTCATCCGATCCGGCCGGTTCCGACAAATGTGCAGCGTATTTGTACCAAAAGACTTCGTGCAAACTTTGGTGAGGATAGCTTTAAAACTGACGGAGGAGATAGCCTAGAAACAGGCAGACGGACGGACGGACAGACGGGCAAGGCTAAATCAACTCAGCTCGTCATGCTGATCAAGAATATATTTACTTTATGTGGTCGGAGATGCTTCCGTCAATGCGTTACAAACATCCGGACAATTTTATAATACCCTTTGCAAGGGTATCAAAATTGTACATCTCATTTATAGTTTTTTGTAAAAAATGGCACCTAAAGGAAAACAGTACCCTTCAACAACGACCAGGAGAATTAAAACTTGAGAATTGCAAAAGCGCAAGGATCGCAAAATTCCTTCTTGTTATTAAGCTCCATTTTAGGGATGTCGTAAATAATATCGTTTGTATAAAAATATCCATATTTTTAATGTAATTTTTAATGTATTTTTTATGTAAAAATATCGATATTTTCATACAAACGATATTATTTCCGACATTCCTACTCCATTTGTAGGGTCGAAAGGTATATGCAATTGCGTTGAAGGTGTTTCAATGTATATTTGTTGATGTGGCCACTGTTTTTAATAACTAAAAACATCGTCTCTCTTTGTCTGTGTCTCTCTCTCTCACTCTGTCTGTGTCTCTCTCTCTCTCTCACTGTCTTTGTCTCTCTCTCTCTGTCAGTGTAACCGTAACCGTAACCGAACAATATTGTTATTTTTTAAGGATTTCTGACCCACAAACACGAAGATCCTATGGAGAAAATGCTATCGGCAACTTATCGAGCTATTATAATCAGGGCTGCAAGCCCAACAAAGTTTTCGGAATTCCGGTTCGCGGGTTCGAACCAAAATTTAACAATGGCTAAGGTTCAGAAATTTGAGATTCAAGGTTTATGGAAAAAGGGTTTTGATTCGAACCTTGGTTCAGCCCATTCTTTACAGAATATTAAAAATGACAAATTTATTTTGTGATCAATTAAATCCCATGAGTATATTACAAATCGCTTTCCACCTAAAAACGAGCGAATCGTGTTGAAATTGTGTCGTTTTTGGGTCGGAAGCGAATTGTAGATCACATGGGAATATTCCAAATATAATTTACCGTGAAGTAAAATTCCATTTAGTAGTCTACATATGAGAAATACTACCAAAGCAATGTTAAGCTCTTGTTTTGTAAATCATTTAATAAACTTTGGAGGCGAGGATCTTTAAAAACAGAGGCTATTATGGGTTGAGATTCTATAAGTTGTTCTGAATGTATTTCAAGATGTTTTATTTAGCTTTAATGCCGATTTTATGAGTCAGTTGTCCAAAACAAATCATATAACTGAAGAAGTCGCCAGACCGTAGGTCACATTTTTTTATTTCTATAATTTTTGTTCAGGTTCAGGTTCTACTATGAAGACTATGTTAAGAACAATTTCCTTTTACATTCAAACAGAATTTAATACAGTTTACTAATTTATTATAGGTTTATATTTCACAGCATTACAAATAAAACTACCAGTTTTTGTAGTTTTTATATTGAATAAATATGATGCACTTATAATTATTTGTATGACGTTGTACAACTACTTCCTTGTCACCTCGACGAACTTGCTTCATGGATAAACGAAACCTCATATAATCACTCGCTACACTAAGGCTTGCCATCATCTCTCAAAGAAATTGCCGACAAATGTTATAATTTTCTTGGCAAGCTGTTGAATCTCTTTTGTACTGTATTTTTGGTCATCAATCATGCTAAGAACGTGATGTCTCTTTATAACAAAGGGACTCTTGACTCTCACCATGGCCGGGAGAACAATTAAATGCAGAGGCTAAAACATATGATAACTTTAATTCAAGTATCGGGGTTGAAGAAAAGTTAAAATGAGAAAAAACCTTTAAGAAACTAAAAAGAGGAATAGTAGGTGGGTGGAGTTTTCTCTTTTTTTAAAACATTTAAACATAAATGACTGTTTTGAGCAAAAACCCGAAGGCATAGTGCGAAAATGTTTCGCATGTCTTAAAATGTTTCATCAACTGCATTTATTCTTATTTTCCTAAGTTTGTGATTTATTTTTTAGCCATCTTCAAATAATTTAACATTTTTATGCGTATTTAATAAACTGACCTAACCCTTGCGAGCTTAAAGAATAGAAAATTCTAAAAATTTAAACAAACTTCCACTTCAAAGCATCAAAGCAAACCGCATTCCTATGCAAAATTGCCAAATTAAGGTCATGACTAAAGATTAAATTCTTTGCTTAGGCATACAAAAGTATTTCTTAACCAACAAAATTCCAAACACTTTCTTCCTCTCAAGCATCAATGCTCAACGCATTCAAAAGCTATCAACAATTTATCACAGCCACTGAACGAAATCTCATTTGCCAAACGAAGGGGGGATGGGGAAAACTTTTATATATATTTTTGACTCAAACAACAAAGAAAACATTCAACAACGGAAAAAAGGAAACGCGGCGACAAACCAAATTTATGCTAGGAAAAGGAAAGGGGTTTTCTGTTTATTTTCCCTGTTTGGGTCTGAAATGAAAATAAATAAGGAAATAATGTTTAACTGCTACAAGTTGTTTCTTTGCTTTGTTTCCCTTCATTTATCAAAATCAGTAGAAAATAAGAAATATGCGAAGAAATTTCCCTGCTGATTTCGATATGATTGCAATTGCTGCGGGCGGTAAATTGTGCTGTAGCCAGCAGTCACCCCAAGGCGCAGACAAATGCGGAAACAAAGCACGAATCTAGTTGAATGTGGAGACTTTTTCATAAACAATTATTTTTCATTCTTCATGCGGTAACCTCTGGTGAAATTCTTACAAGAAAAAAAATAAGAAATTTGCATAAAATTTACACAAACATTTGGCGGGCAATGCGAAGACTTTATAGCTGGTGTGTGCATGAGTGAGACTTGGCGTCGGGTGTGTCACCGTGTAATGGTGCAAGTAAAGTTTCAACTTTTTTATTGTAGTCAAAGTTTTCGTGGCGTTTTAACAGCTACACATTCGCTAGAGCGTTTATACGACAATGAAATTACAATTTGGAGAAAAATGTAAATTATTGTTTAAAAGGAGAACTAACAGCTAAAGCAACAGCGTCATTTCGGTTTCTCGTTGCATTCTGAAAAGGTCCATCCATGTTACCATGACCTCTTCCTGGCATGGTACAAATATCGAACTGTAAAAGATCATCACTTTGAATAAATCGCTTATAAAGTTTTCACTTATCCAAAATCTCCCTTTGAAATCACCAAAAAAAGATAGCAATTGGACGAAACTAAATGGAAAATAAATTAAAAATCAGAAAGAGTATATGCTGAGCTGTCTAATAGAATGACCGCCTACTGCTCCATTTGTTGAACTGTAATTGAATTAAACATTGCCTTACCTTTGCTGCCACACTGTTGCAAGGTGGAAGCACGGCACATTTAGCACTGAAGATTCCGTTAAACCAGCAAAACAACGCAAATTGATCCAGTTTGCAACATTTCAAAGCAAAGTGTTGAATAATTGTAATTTGATCATTTAGGATGAGTGCACCATGGCGCACAAACAATCATTAGAAGCACTCTTTCGAACATATAAAGATTTCCGCTGGTTCATTACAAATGACCAGCTTTCTTTACTGTTTTTAGAAACGAAAACATATTAGTCTTTACCACCCATTGCATACTTAGGAGCTCCAGCAATAAAAAGGATATTTTTGGACTCTTACACAAGTGCTAAAAGAGGTATATCTCCATTGAAAAAATCGCAGAATTGTTTGGGATGGTTCATTTCAAAGCTTAAGAGTGGTACTTTCCGATGGTATCAAAGAAAGTCCAAACAATAGAATAGATTTCCGAAAAACACTCCTAAAAAGGGTCAAAATAGGCCCTTTTAGAAACTTTAAACTCAAATTACTAAAAATCTCGACGTGATGGACAATTTCTGAAAACGCAGTCTTGCTTAACACTCGAAAATCATCTAGAATCACTACCAACCCTTCAAGATACTGGAAAAAGGCGATTTTTGTTGCCTTGTGTAATCGTCGCTTTGGTGGCGTTATACTACAGTTGGCGGGCGACTTCCGACAAACACTTCCCGTGATTCCGAAATCAACAGCGCGAATAAATTAGAAGCATGTCTTAAAATCCCCATCAAGCAAAGTATGGAGCGCTCCTAATTGTGTGTCTGAAAAGAGCCGAGCTTAAGAGCGTTTTTGTGGTAACACATAAATGTTAGTGTTTTAGGAGCATATTCAGTGCTCTCTAAGCACGGACTCATAAAAAGCACTTATGTCTTGGCATTTTCGGAGTCGAAGTAGGCAGGTATCAAAAACTTTGTTTTGGTTGGGTGTTTTGCTTCAAGTGACTAGAAAAGTATCTTCTATGTTTCTTTTATGTGGTTTTTATATGCTTCATTGGGAGGGTGAAACCACTTATATCTGTGTCAGAAAAGAGTCCAATTAGACTCAGAAATGCTCAACATTCATAGCAAAAATCGCTCATTCTGGACTCATTTTTGTGCACATTTTGACAGTGAATGCTCATAAAAAAAAGTGTCACGTATTGCTTACTGGGTATGAAAACGGTCTCACTTAATGTGGTTGTTTTCGGAGTCGTATCTGGTTCTTTTCTGACACAGATATAAGTGTTTTCTCCCTCCCAATGAAGCATATAAAACATCATAAAAGACACATAAAAGTTACTTTTCTAGGCAAAACAAGCAAGCAAAACAAAATATTCGATTATCTGCCTACTTCAACTCCGAAAATGCTCAGACATAAGTGCTTTTTATGAGCCCTAAATGTGCTCCGAAACCCCTCAAATTTATGTTTTTACTCCAAAAACGCTCTTAAGCTCGGCTCTTTTCAGACACGTAATTCAGAGCGCTCCGAACTTTGCTTGCTGGGACCATTTATATGCGAGTGTTCCTGCAACAGGATAGAACTGCTGTAAATCGGAAATGGTAAATTTTCAGTAGACACTTTCAGTGGTTTCATATTGATTCCACCTGTCATTGGCCAACATATTTTAACGAAATGTTAACTCATCATTGCTTCAAACTTATCGAAGCAGCGAAAAAATCGATGTTGACTAGAATTGAACGATTCAAAATTAAATTTCAGGAGAATTGCATTCTTACCAATAGTTCGATCGCGTTGAAAACGAAGACGAAGTCGTTAAATATTCTGTGAAATTCTTAAACTCTTAGGATTTGACTGGTATACCACCTCAGCATTGGCCTCCTAAAGTTGGATCTGTCATCATTATGCTACGAAACTTTGCAATTTAACCCAAAAGAATGTGACGAAGCTGAAAAATAAAACAGTGGCAAGTACTTTGAAAGACCCGTTCCAGAGAGAATAACGCCCTATTCCACGATTTCCCTAGACCTCAGCAGATTTGCAATTCCAGTTCACACGTATTCAGTTCCGATTCGATGCCCATAAACAAGTCACGAGGGCAGTCACTGAAAGTGTGTGGCATACATCAGGAAATGTCAAGTATATATGTAGCATGTTCCCGAGTTGAGAATACATCCGCATCCTCTTCGTTAACGCTCCGAAGCAGAATACAACAGATTTGAGTGCTCATTGAATACGTTCATTGTTCTATTCTTTTTTGTACCTATAGATTTGCGTCATCTGCTAACGATATTTCGGGTGGAAACCTGAATGGTAGAACTTAATTCAATTAACGAAGGTTGAACATTTGATAGATGGCAAATGTAAATGGGTGAATAGGATGTCTAGAGAAGGCGCAGCCCTCGGCGGGTTCTATAAAATCTTTTTTTATGTATATCATCTTTTGTTTCGGTACGTTAAGTTTTGGTAGAAGTGATATTTGATTTCAGCATGGCATATTTTGTGGTATTGTGGTAAAGTGCTTCAGGGTGATTGAGTACTGAGTATCGAGTACTAAGTTTCGAGTACTTGGTGTAGGGTACGGAGTACCGAGTACTGAGTATCGAGTACTTACTATCTATTATCGAGTACTAAGTATCGGGATCTGAGAATCGAGTACTGAGTATCACGATACTATGAACCGAGTACTTAGTATCGAGTACTGTGAACTGAGTATCGAGTATTAAGTATCGGATACTAAGCAACGAGTACTTAGTTTTCATTATAGAGTACTTAGAAGCAAATACTGAGTATCGAGTACTAAGTATCAAGTACCTAGTATTAAGTTCTTAGTTTTTTGTTCTGAGTATCGAGTACTTAGTATCGATTATCGATTACTACATTTCGGCATCTGAAAATCGAGTACTGATTATAGAGATACTTTGAACTAAGTACTTAGTATCGAGTAATGAGTACAGAGAATCGAGTATTAAGTATCGGGTACTGAGTAACTAGCAATTAGTATCGATTATAGAGTACTTAGTAGCCAATACTGAGAATCGGGTACTAAGTATCAAGTACCTAGTATTGAGTTCTTAGTATTGTGTACTAAGTATCGAGTAAATAGTATCGATTGGAGGGTTCTTAGTCGTAAATACTAAGTATCGAGATCTGAGAATCGAGTATTGAGTATCGGAATAGTGTGAACCGAGTACTTAGTATCGAGTACTGAGAACTGAGTATCGAATATAAAGTATCAGATAATGAGTAACGAGTAATAAGTATCGATTAATGAGTACGTAGCAAATACTAAGTATCAAGATCGAGTATCAAGAACTGAGTAACGGGATATGAGAATCGAATTCTGAGTATCGAGTACTGTGTATCGAGTACTTGAGACCGAATACTGAGTACCGAGTATTAAGTATCGAGTACTGAGTATCGAGTTATGGGTATTGAGTATAGATTAACACTCACACGCATGTTTCACATCAATGCCTTCTTTTTGTATCGTCAGTTTAAGGACACGAAGTCCTGCTTGAAGTTTGGATTGCTTTTGTTTGCGGTTTACAAAATAGTTTTGATTCAATTTTCACTCGAATGAATCGACTTAGCTGAAAACAAAATAAAAATTAGTTTTTTTTTTATTTCTCTTCACGTATTTTTCCGCCGCATAAACCTAGTCTATCTCTGACTTTCATTAGTTTGCAAGTACAATCTTTTTTTTACAACTCGCTTTACCATCAGACACACGCATCCTCCTCTTTGGGCACCTCATTGCCGTGCATGTCAAAGAGGATTTCTCCGGCACCAACTTTTGCTGGTGCAGATAAATTTGCACTTTTTGCCTTTGTTGTCTAGCTGGTGGCATTAAGTTCCTGATGCACAGATTGAGTGTCCCGGCAGCCATTTTGTTTGCAAATAAGTTGCAAGCATATGCAGAACAAGGAAACTCCAAAGTCGGTTATAATTTATGTTGAATGTTTTCCCCATTTTCTTTTCTTTCACTTCCTGCACCTTTAAATCAAATTACAACCCTCAAACCCTTTTCTATTAGTTGGCTATTTTCACGCCTTACCTGAACCTGAACTTTTAAGCTCACACAAGGTGACCCAGACACAAATAAACACCCCCATCCTTGTGTTCCGGTCTAGGCCACACCCCCAAAATACACCCCCTAGGTCCTTGGCAAACGCATTCCAAACATCAATAAATTAAAGGTACAACAAATGTAATTTTGTAGCCTGGCCAAAGGCAGAAAAAGAAATAAATACTACGTTTCCTACCCCTTGAGTTGGGGTGTTGCCTGGGCAACACAGCCAGGTCACGTCTCCTGCTCCTTTGGTCCACTTATCCCTGTCAGTGCCAGCCTCTGGCCATATTTTAGTCATTTTATGACACGCATTGCTCATACGCATTTTCTGCATTTCCTTCGGTGTTATGGTAGACCTTTTTCAATCTGCTTTGCGTTACTTTTACACCTCATCGTCAACAGCATTATCATTTCCACTTAGATAATGGGGGGCAGAGAGCACAGAGCGCACATTAAGCGCACGGCGGTGGAGTTGCAATTGTCAGAGTCAGAGTGGACACAGGTGGAGGTGGAGCATTGATGAGTGTTGAAACCACCGCCACCGCCGTAAACTGTTTCTAAGTGTGATATGAAGCACTCACATGACAGCTTCAAGCTCCACCCCTATTCCCTTGTAGGAGGGAAAACTTAAGCTCTGGTTGCAGCATGGCAAAATTAATGGGTCGGAAAGTGTTGAGATTAATCAGGTCCGCCAGTTGTCGTCTGTGTATATGTGTGTGTAAGAAATATGTCCACGGAAGTGTGTCCTGCTACTGCTGCTGCTACCGCAGTTGCTCATTAAGTTCAACTTTATCAGCAAACCAAAACTTAAAGCCCAAGTAAATGAGCTAAACGTAAAATGGGAACGCGCCTGAAAAGATGCTGCCCCAGAGGGGGGAATAGAGAAAATGTGGATAACTCAAAAACACCTGCTAAATGAGACTTTTATCTGAAGACAAAATATTAAATGTTAAAAAGGCGAAGTGAAGCTACTCTTAATACAAAAAGTGAACATAGATGACAATAGCAGTATGGTTTTGTGTCTTTTCTTACAGACTTAAACTCAGAGTCCTGGGTACTGAGCATTCGAAGTCGACATCTTAACGCAGACGACTATACACCTCACGCGTGATGGTACGTCAAGTCTCAGAAAACAGTACATAATTCCAGCAAATTTATTATGAAATTTTAAATAATATTGGAGTCTTTTTGGAGTCCTCGATCTGATTTAAATAGTCATAAATGCACTCGTTTTCTGATCCTGAATGATACTCAAATGGGGAGTAAAAGGTATCGACTCTTCTTGAAGAATCGTTTTTAACCCGTTCCTCTGATCAGTTTCGACTCATTTTCGACTCACTTGCGGACTTTTTCGAGACGTATTTCAATAAATCATATTTTGAGCAATTTTCGAGTCTTATTTTAATCGCACATGATAGTAATCTCTTTTTAATGAACACAAGGGCTCGAAAATGACTCATCAAGGTGATTTTGGTTAAAATGAAACTTCCTATAAAACTAATCACGTAGAAATGATTGAACGTACTAGGAAGAAATTTAGCACACAGATAGTTGATATCTTAAAATATTTAATTAGCTATTTGACGTTCTTTTAATGTTAAAAAAAAACCTCAAAATTTACCATAATTTGCAGATACGGGGGTGTTCTGGAAATCTCTAGAGATTTTGGCTTCGGTTGGTTTGCAATCGCTCGAGTTGGTAAATTTGTTTCAGGTGTCTTAGGCTTTTGTTACAATCTGCTGTTTTCTGGGTTTTTAGCATTTCAATTTGAAAGTCTTTAGTTAAAAGGTGTGCCTAGGGTAGATCTCTGATTTTGGAACGTGTTGACGTAAAAAATGTGGTTCTTTTTTGCTTGTTGTGGTGTTTTGTTTTAATATTGATATTATGTATCACAAACATTAGAATTTAATGAGTGACTGTATTTTTGTGGTGGTTTGTGAAGGTGTCGTGTTGTCAAGTAATACTTGAAACCAAGTGCTAAATTGCGTAGGTTCGTGAAGTCGCTTTTGATTGGTTTGTGTATTGGTTGGTTTGACAAAATCTTCTAACAAAATACGAGAGATTTGAAACCAACTGAAAGAGTTTTCTAAAACACCGAGAATTGGTTTTGGGTTGCAAATCAATTGTAACAAATTTCTGGGACTCCGCCGATAAGCATACTATGTGTAGATCGAACGGAATTGCTTTAACTGTAAAGTTAAAAAATTCTAAAATTGTAAGTTTCTAAAATATGCCAGGAAAACGGAAGTCTAATCTATCCCAAACCCCAAAAGGAGCAAGGCGGATGAGTGTAATAAGAAGTCAAGAAACTTTTTCGCAAGAGGACCTTAGGAGAATGCAACAGCCGTCGAACGGATCGAAGAGCTGCCGAAATGACAGAACAGGCGCGCAATCGACGGCAGCATCCCTAGGCATTGCATCCCAGCGTGCTGCAAGTGAAGCATCAGTTCAGGTTGAGACCAGTGTTGGCAACTATTGAAGCCCAAAAGTAGCCAAATGGACTGTAAAAATGTCTAAAATCGGCAAAGCATTATTTAAAATAGCAATAGGTCAGGTGATCTACAGGGCTAATTGGACAATTGTGCTGCAAAAAGACAATAAAAAGCTTTCGTCTGTAAAGTCGCTGTTTCTACTGAAATTTACCGTCCTGTTATGGAAGCGAGATCCTACATTTGCTTTATGCTGTTAGGCCTAGTACTTCGTTGTCCAAAAATAACTGTTATTTACGGACCCTTTGAGCAAAGAGTCAGAGATGAGCCGTTCTCATCGGCTCTTGAACGAAACGGTCTGTGATCAACGAACAACCAATGGTTTTGTTTCCCTTTTGCTCTGATCATTCACTGACCGAATGGACGCGAGCGAAGAAAATAAAAGTCATTTGCGTTTATGTGTGTGCATGTGCATGTGTGAGTGAGGTGTCTGTTTGTCACACAAGCCACACACAAAAAAAAAATATACCGCCCGGGGGGGGACGCT
Source organism: Lordiphosa collinella (assembly GCA_018904265.1). Classification (NCBI taxonomy): domain Eukaryota; kingdom Metazoa; phylum Arthropoda; class Insecta; order Diptera; family Drosophilidae; genus Lordiphosa; species Lordiphosa collinella. Next base: position 17,892 of record JAEIFV010000391.1, on the reverse strand, counting down.
TACTGTTACTACGCTTATGCTTAAATGAAAAATCATGATTTTTGCCCATCGAAGTATGCTGTACTTATATATATTATTCATTAAGGAAATTATTTATTTTATATTTGCCTTAAACCTCATTTATTTGGTACATCTTTACCTAGTCAGATCTTTAACTAGTGTGGACTAGGCTTAAAACTTCCATAAATGACAATGAATTATCTTTTTTAAATAAATAATTGTTATAAAATTTGAAATTGAAATTGAAATAAAATTGGCATACTTTTAAACGCAAAAAATCATGTTTTTTTGCAAGCATTAACGTAGTATGTGAGAGCGCTCAGTCGGATCGCTCTCTATAAATTGTTATTGAATGAGCAAAACCAGAACAGCTCACCTGAGAACAGTCAACTGAAAACTATAACAAAGAGATACGAAGTGTTCTGCTGAGAGCGAAAGCAAGCGTGCATGGTTTTTTCGGATATGCTATTGAGCAGACCGCAAAGAAAAAAGGGGTGACAGGAGTGACTTCGGCCAGCAGCGGAGTGCGCTAGAGATTCTCGGTGTGTTTTTGTTGGAGTTAAGGGGTAAGCCGTCAGGACCGCGAAACCTTTCATAAAAACAAACAAGTGCTGGAGTGCGGTGTAGGGTAACCATGTCAACCTAAAACATTGAAAATATTAAAGGAAAAAAACAACTGCTCCAACACGTGTATACATTTTTTCACAACAGGGTGATACACTTCACTTAGCTTTCTCTTCATGTGATTTCAAGTTGTCTCCGGGTGAGCAGGGTCGATTCCCTATACTCTTCTTTCTCTCCGAGTGATTTCTAGTTGTCTTTGGTTGAACAGGGTCGATACCCTACTCCCCACTATTCCTTAGGTATCTTAGATATGTCCGAGGATAGATACCCTACAGTCAGCCAATCCAAAAGTATCTTGGCAATTTTCGTGTGAACAGGATAGATACCCCACACATGGCTTTCCTAGGGTATCCTCGTACAGAAGAGGAGAACTTCACTATTTTGGCTCTTTTTTAGAGAACTTTCCCTTATTTAAACTTTGTGTAGGTAAAAACATATTGTGGTCAATCCTCCCATATATTTTTAACCACATACTCAACTCTCAGAGATCTCACCAATTTACAAATGTTTCTGCAAAGTGGCCTGGACGGACTGAGTCCTACCCCAGCCTAACACATGTATACTCCAGGATAACGATGAAGAAGTCTTGAGATAATCCTGTATTTCAGAACGCATATTTAGCAAAACAGGACAACTCATTTATGACCGCAAATGCTCCCTTAAATGAATAGTAGTAAATAAGCTTTTGTTCCAAAACTCAAACATGTCAATATAATTGTTGGATCGCTGTTACTTTTATGGAACAAAAACATCGATGTTTTTTTTCAAACATCGGAAACATCGAGGTCGATGAACATCGATTGCCTCAGCATGTGGTCGCAACCTTTGATATTTGCCAACTTCCATTTTTGCTTAGCTCTACTGACGACTGTCAGTCCAGCAGCCGTCTCTACATGCCTGCGATGCCATAACTGTTTGAGAATTCCAAGGCATGCGTCGAAAAAACGAAGAAACAGACAGAAACCTTTCTGTGTATGTGCGTCCCCATTGACCTTAGCGGGTTAGTGTGAGAGATATACTCCCTGCTGCTAAAAGAGTGACCAAAATATTTGCTTTGCTCCGGGGTAACCCCCGGGAGGCGTGGGAAAGTTTTGAAACAATCTTGATCTGCGGAAAAGACAATACTACTAAGTCTATATTAAATATTTGGTTGCTCTAGCTCTTTTAGTCTCTGAGATCTGGCTAGGCGAGATCTAGCAAATTTTAGTTTAGAACTCATCTCTTTTAAGCTATCTTGTGCTTCAATTTAGCAACATTTAGAAGTCATGTTTTGGCAACAGTAAAGAGCCTTATCACTTTATATATAAAATAATTCAAATTTGGATAGAAATGCAAAGGATTAAACGAACATTTTTACATTTCTTTTGAGTATAAGTAAAAAGTTCACAAGCTAAATGAATAAGAAAACACAGAAAACAAATCAAAATCCCCACATTCTACAACAAACTTCTGAAATTTCAACAAACTGCTTTAACTCATTTGAAAGAATAACTAACTAAATACTGAATCCGTCTTAATTAATCTTCTGCAAAGTTTTGGCAAGACAAACTTAATGCCAGAACCTTAAATACCCCACATCAAGAGTATTTACACTTAAAACGTGAAGCAAGCTCGGACAGAGCGACAGATAAACAGACCAACAACAGCTCGGCATAGAAACATAAATTACGCTGAAATCTAAAACAAGCACCGACAACGAAGAAGCAGTAGAAAATGGAAATGGAGGTGGAGCTGGAGCTGGAGCAGGAGCAGGAGCTGTAGCTGAAGGTAGAGGCAAGTGGAATTTGAAAAACTTCTGTGCGGGCGTACACACAAAAACAAAACACAAAAATGTTTTAGGCAACTTCAACACGGCCACTCAGTCAATGTGAATTACTGCAAGTGGGGCCAAGAGGGTAGTGGAGGGACGGCAATGGAGTTTACTTCGTCAACAACCGCAACTGTCATGATATGGAAGACCGACCAAGGGGCATACATAAGTAAATATCACAGCTGGAAAAGCGGTGAGGGAAAACTCATATCAATGTGTGTATCATATGTGTGGTTGACTAACTGACACACATAGATAGGAGAGTGTAGATAGTAAGGGCGATGGAAAATGTTCCTAATGATGGGCAAACGGTGGACAAATCTTGCATAAGTTCATTCAAGTGTAGCCTTACAAATTGTAATTGACCAAATCCTGGACCCACAGCGACATTTGCCATTTTGAGTAATTTTTCAATTTTTGGCCTTGCCAACTCTCGTTTGTCACTTGAGCCAAGTGCAAAATGATGAATATCACCCGAGACCAAAAAACCCCCCTACCGAACGAACAGCCACTCGTCTGTCTTTTCTCATTTGCACTCGAGGCACTTTCAAGTAGCCGAGTCCTTTTCCCTCTATGTGGTTGTGTGTGTGTGTGTGTGTTTTATGGTCTTAGGGAGTCCACTTGAAGCGATATTTCCTCAATTGATAGGCAGCCAGCAATGCGGTTATCACATCGATTTGAACCAGCTTCTGCTGGTGCACCTCCTTCTACCTCCTACCACTTGGGAAGACCATAGCTAAACACGTACTTTTCAGCGTCTGTCAAACGTAAATGGCAGCTGGAGAAGAAGAAGAAGAAGTGGTAGGAGGAGGAAACAGTCCGGTTATTGGCAAAATGATGTGTCCCAGACTTCCCCACTGTAAGCCCCTTGGTATGACACTGACAGGTTCTGACTTTTTGCTAGGTGTTGTAACTTTTTTTAGAAGCTAAGAATCAATATATGGGTGTGTTTTGATTGAAGCTTAAGGACAAAAGATATGCAATCAAGGAATAAAAGAAGGGACATAAATTTTAGGAGTAAAGCTGAAAAATAAATGGGGGAAAGAAACATCAAAATTTTAGCAAATGACTGTCAATTAATCAAAGTTCGAAAGTGGTTTACTAGGCGGTTTCAAACGCGAAACCCGGATTTCAAAATATTCATTTTTGCGAATTTTTGTAATAGATCATTCTTCATAATTAGAGAATTGTCATATAAAAAAATGCAAACATTTTATAACCTTTCAACTCAAGGTTAAATTTCATGAAGAGAGAGCAATGGGAAGAGCAAATCACACGATCATTTATACGTTCACCCAGAAAAAAGCAGAACAAATATTTAAACTACGAACGCTCTTGAAAAAATCTATTATTTTCATAATTTTTAAGAATTTCGCTCTTGAAATCGAGCTAAATTCGATTTTTGATTAGTATTTTTGGGCGAGGGGAGTGAGGTAAAGAAACTAAGAGAGAAAAGTAAGCACATTTGAGGGAATACCGTTGAGTACGCTCTCACATTTTGAGGGGAAAGCCATCGAATTTCACACTCATGTTGCTTTTGAGGGGTAATTTTCTATGCAACAAATTTAAATAAAAATGAAAAAAAACAAAAACTGCTTTAAAAATTGTTGATTGATTGAAACATGGCGACCTTACTTTTTGAATCTGTGGAGCACTTGATTTTAGTGTGAACGATCTTTCTTTTGAACCTGATGAACGCTTATTGGCCATTGCACTAACGATAAAGAAGTTATTCTTATGAACCACACTTAAAATATGATATCTATTTTTCGAGTGTTCAATCGGCGCAACGGAACATCAAGGTCTCGTCCTGAAGGATTCACGCCAAGGTACGTTGTCAGCGTACTTGGACAACGCTAAAGATGCCTATTGGGCCCCGCTCGGGGCCACCCTATACCCTGTTTACTCAGACCCCCTCGGCCGGGAGGACCTCTAATTCCTTTCTGACGACACGGCTTTTTCGGGTCGACTGGCCTGTCGGGATCTCCATTAACAGATGTCAACGTGTTCTCACGGGGCTCCCAGCAAACCCTAGTTTGGTGACGCTGACGGCTCATTAACCCCCGGTCTCTCCGGGTTGTTCACCGACCTCTCTGAACGTCTTTTAGGTCTCACCAAAACCGTGGCTCGGTGGTCCGACCCGGCCGGGGTCGTTCCGTGGCTCCCGTCGTGCCCCCCCAACCCCCCGTTTGCGCCCACCAGTGCCCGGTCTAGCTAACCTTCACAACACCGTAAACACAACCTGACTTGACATCTACCGACTAGAAACATTCCTCCCCTTTCAACTTTATCTAAAGCAAATTTCTTAAAGTTAAGTTAACTAAAAAAATACAATAATACAAGATAATCCTAACAAAATACAAACAAAAACTTCTACTAACAGGTTAAAGCAATAAAAAATTAGAAAAACTCCCCTAATTAGTTATTATAAAAAAAAAAAGTTGTTAAATTTAGATAGGTATAGTAAATAACATTTTATTTTAAAAAGGTCGCAGTGGTTGGCGAATTTCCTGCTATTTGTGCACTTGAAATTCTCAACTCGTTATGCGCCGGTAATATAAATAGGATTTGCAAAATGGCTTGTTGGGTGTGACAGAAAGTACTGAGAAAAGCTTTGTCATGGCGGCAGCCGAAACGGCCGTCTACACAGCCACCTGTTCATGTTCATATGTATTCTCTGTTGAATTTTCTGGTTGATTATTGAACTATAATCAAACTACAATTGACCTTTTTTGTTTTTACGCTTTGCAACTAGCACGTGAGTGGATTTTGTACCTATCCTGGAGTGACCCCTTCAACAGGTACTAGCTATGGATGAAGTTGCTCATTTTCTTTTGTTGGTGTTGTGTATGTTTACCTAATATTGCATAACTCTTTCATTGGGATAATGTTCAAATATGCGAAGGTTATTCCGAACAAACTAAAAGTTGACAGTATAAAGAAGGAAGTATCTGCTCTGGGGCCAATCACTGTCGAAACTAAAGAAGGACAAGTCGTCCGGATTGGAATTCAAAGTTTTTTGACTATGGTTAATGGAAAAGTCTTGAACGACATTACAAAAACCAAACCAACTCTGACATGTGCCATCTACAAGAGGAAGCAAAAAGACTTTCAGGAGTTGGAGACATCGGAAACGAACAAGCATGTATGGAATTCATGCTCAAGTTGGCATATCTCTCCCACGAAAAGGAAATGACTCTGATGACATTCCCAACACAAAAACAATGGAAAGTTGAAGGAAACAGGATATACAACAGAAGTTCTTGGCGGAGCTTGGGCTAAGAGTCGACTGCCCGAAGCAGGTCTATGGAAACACGAATGAAGGAAATACATCCCGGAGATTCTTCGACAGCGTTGAGGCTATTGCTCAGATAACAGGAATTCATCTGGATGTCATCAAACGGTTTAAGATCATTCTCAATGTCTTAAGCTGCGGTGAAAATGTTGATGCATGCAGATATGGAAAATAGGCCAAGGAGACAAGAGATCTTTTACGTACAAAGTATGGCAGCCAATACAAGCAACAACTTTTATCGATGGGAGAGTTGTCAGAGGAAGCCCAAGAATCTAAAACAAGGACTACAAAAGATATAGGTATGCGAATACGTCAAATATCTCGACATCAAGAAAACACGGACCTTTTCCCATGTTGTCGGCCTCCTCTGATCCCTGTATCTCATTTCTCAGACACATCGGGACAACCATTTTAGTGTATTAAACTATCAACTTTGGCAGCCGATCGATCTGAGTCACCCTGTTTAACTACAAAGTTGAACGACGCTCATTTTAAAGCTACAAGAATTCTCTATCATCGTCTCTTTGAAATTTTTCAAATATCTCTTTCCGTTTAAAAGCTACGATTTTTGCAACGCCAAATTCGCGTATCCGGCCACTGTGCGTCGGCAGTATTTTAGTCAATGAGTTAAGCAAATTCAATCAACGAGCTTTAAAGCTCTCATTTCCCCAGTGGACCAGAGAACGATAGTAAAACGAAACTATCGTAGAATGTTCGTAAACGGAACGAGACAAATCTGCGAGCGTTGGCAAAAGTTTCGCCAAACTATCATAAGCGGGCTTAAAAACGAGTGATATGCGGGTAAAAAATGATACACAAAAATGAAGAGGACAAATAAGGGCGGAAAGTAGTTAGGGACAACGAAAGTCCCACCAAACTGTCATTAGCGGGCTTAAAAACAAGTGATATGCGGAAGAAACGTCTGAGCAGGCAATAGCCGAACATTTTTTTCAAACTTTGTCTATCTCTGCAGTGGGTTTTGCAGCAGGTAAAATGACAAAACTTTTCGGTAAATGCGATTTCTTGTTGCACGCGGTGCGTTTATAAGAAAAGGCCCGTAAAAGATATCGCAAAAGGCTCGCAAACGAATCATTTGCGAGCTATCGAATACGAAACTTTTACTGCCACAAACTGAGCGACCAGTGATTCATTTTCGTATCGTTTTCGGATCTGTTTGCGATAGTTTTACACGTTTTTGTTTTGGTCCACTGGGTCTCTGCCTGGGCTTGCTTACTTTTCGATTTTCACTGAATTAAAAGTGTGAAATCGGCGACTCTAAAAGGGGAAACCTCTTCTCGTTTCTAAGATCGATCGATGAATCGGAAATTTGGCATAAACTAGAGGTGCCCAGAGTCAGCTTACAACGGAGTAGACACCAATACAAATGAAGAAAATAATTCCGTTTGCGAGTTTATTTGTTATTGCTGCAGTTTAGCCACAAGCAAAGGGCTCCCCTGAATAATGATCAAGAATAGAACAATCGGGATTTGGTATTAGAGCATATAACTATTCCAGCAGAAGAATCGAAAAAGGTAACAGGCCTGTAGAATATTTAGTGTTTAAATCTGTCTGAATTAAAAAAATCGTACAAAAGTTCCATTAAACGCGTTCTTAATGTTAAAAGATTGAGTTCTATTACCGATTTACTTAAATGGTATAAAGAAAATTCCTATAAATAACCAGAACTTTACGAGTTATCAAAAGTAGTATTAGCAGTTCCTTGTACTTTGTTAGCAGTTTTTAAACCAGTTTGAAATCGGTAAGCGAAACGATTATTTTGTAAGCGAGTTCTAACCGGGCCGAGAAAAAACCAAATACTCATAACCGAAACCATAACAATTTGATTTTTATGACCTTAACCGTAACCTAATCTTATATATCTTTGGGTTTTAATCCCTGATTCTCAGTTTAGTTTGGTTTTCGGTGCCGATACGCAACCCGGATTATAGTTTCGGTAGACGCTACTCATGTATATTCTTTTCAATGTACGCAAACTCAAATTGTAATCCAAATTTAACAGCAAATTGTTTTCGGTTCTTAAAAGATTTAATATCGGTTCAGTTTTCGATTCCGGTACGTGGCTTTCAGCTGTTAAATTCCTTTAACGGTTTCGGTTTTATATCCACCTTTAGTTTAAAGATCAGGTTTCAAATTTACAACTCTAGCCATCTTTAAAGAGTCTACATGTTTCGTTTATCAGAAAAAGATTTCAACTTTCCATCTTGTCAGTTATTCTTATCGATTTTTGGTTAATTCTCTTTCCTTTTCTAGCATTCGTCTTCTCCTCTGTGTGCAGAGTCGAAAAAGTTTTTTTTTATCTGGCTTTTGGCTGTTGGGGTGTGTGTGTGTGTGTGTGTGGGGGAGGGGGTGCTGTCAAACAATGCGACGGCAAACGGCATTGGAATAACACACTACCAAATGCAACTGGGATAAGATGAAGCGTAAGGGGAGGATGAAGGATTGGAGAAGCGACATGGATGGCAGTTCAAGTTGAAGTGCCCGTGTACACAATTGTAATTTTCGTAAATCTGCTAGAGAACTGCACACTAAGTTGAAGTTGCAGCAGCAGCAGGCTTTCCACTCTTCAAGTAGAGGAAACATTGTGTGAAATTTAGTGCTGGGAGTTGATTCATTTTAATGAAGGAAAATTTTATTTGCCTGAGTTTGAAGCGCACTTCATTAGCTGTTGAGGAAATATCACAAATTAATTCGATTTACACTTCCAAAGGAGTCAAGGAGCAAACAGTAGCAGCAGGTAGCCAACTTTATTGATGACAATTATTGTGACATAACCCAAGATAGCAAGGATAAGAATCGAATCTCTCTTTCTCTCTAAACAGCATAGGGCCTTTAGGCACTTTAGATTACCAGACAAACACACACACACGAGCAAACAAATTGCAGAAACGGATCAGAGTCCGTCTACCTGCCTCGAGGTGGCAGGTGTGCGCTCAGTAAATCAGTTAAGGCAACTAAGTACGATCGCCGAAAACCGAGGGCAACATTTTGCACCTGCCACAACTCAAATCAAAGAAGACAGACAGGAAAGCTGCCCTGCTGCAGCACAGGTAACTTGATCAATGCGATCAGCGACGACGACGAACGAAGACAACGACATCTGTTGGTCTGTCGAATGGGGGGAAGTGAAGGGATCCCCTTGAACCAGTTGCAGAAGCCGGTTTTAATGACGAGGGTAACCCAAATTTTGGCGGATACCGTTGCCATATAATTTTCGGCATTAGCTTTTGTTCAAATTAACGACGCTGGCCATTTCGACTGCCAATGGCAGCTGTTAGATTTTGCTTTAAGACCAAAAACTTGTTTTCACTTTTCTGTTCTGACACAGGACAACCAAATTTTGAAAGATTTTTTTTATTTAAATCATTGACTAAACTGTGGCTCTTAGTTCAAACTTGGAACCTATTCGGGTGGAGGGGCTCAATTAAATGAATTCATTTCAAAAAGAAAACTTTTACTTAACTCACCCTGATGAATCTGTTTGAGGAACTTCCTTTAACAATGAGCCCATTAAAGAATCTTCAGCCTTCGATTCAGCAGCAAAACCAGCTAAAAATAAAAAAGTTCATATTCTCAGTATAAGCAATATTCATAAAATAGATATTTAATATATGTAAAATGTCTTGACACAGCCCAAAGGGTCAAAGCCGAGCTCCTCTCAATCTCTTGGTTTGTGCGCTTCTGATTTTCGCACAAGAGAAAAAGACCCACATTTTAATGCCGAATCCGAACGGCAGTTTGAGAAGCTTTTGCATGGCAAATTACTACAAAGCTGGCGCCAACAGCAGTGAGGGATGACCGGGTGTGTAAGGTAATTCAAAAGAAAAACTTTTCATTTAGATGTTCCGAGGCGGGATCGAACCCACGACCTCTTGCAGGCGGCTAGGGGGACAAACTTATATATATAGACAAATGTGGAGTAAGATAACCTGATATGAGTAAATCCGCTGGCTTTTATTTAGCTTGAAAAACTGGAACCTATCGTCTCACATTGTATATACATATGGTCCGATTTAATGAAGCGGGTGAAATAATTTAGACTGTAAGAAATTCGTCGGAGACAATATTCTATATAGCGTTACAAAAAATCGATTTTCGACAAAATCATAGGAAGAACGCATATTTATCAAAAGCCGAACGCAGAATTCCGACATAGTTTTATAATCTATTTCGGTTGGTTTCCAAGCCTTACTCGTATTTTGTTAGGAGATTTTGGCACACCAACCAGAGCCAATACACAAACCAAACAAACCGATTTCACAAACCTACGCGACTTTGCACTGTTTTTATGGGAGGACCATAATCTTATACACACACTTTTAACTAGACTTTCGAATATCTGAAGTTCTGGGACACCGACGGATTTCTCGAGAAATTTGCAAACCAACCGAAGCCAAAATCTCTAGAGGTTTCCAAGACACCCCCGATTATAACGATTGTTGAGCAAGCAAACCTAAGTTTTGTATGGCAGCTGTTCTGTACTGTCTTCCAGGGTTTCACCAAACTTAATGTGAAATCATGAAAGTTTTTCGACCTGATTGTTTCTATGGCAGCTATATGCTATAGTTTTCCGATCCAGTCGAGTTCTAATACTTGTGTAGCGAATTTGTCCTACACACAAAGTTTAGAAGTTTTTAATTATACCCTTGCAGAGTGGCAATTATAAAATTGTCCGGATGTTGTAGAAACGGTTGTGGCAGATAGATCTCCGACCACATAAAGTATATATATTCTTGATCAAAGGACGAGCTGAGTTGATTTTAGCTTTGTCCGTCTGTCCGTCTGTCCGACTGCTTCTATGCTATCTCTCCGTCAGTTTTAGAGCTATCTTCACCAAACTTTGCAACAGTCTTTTTGGCACAAAAACTTAACATTTGGTGTGTCGAACCGGCCAGATCGGATGACTATAGCATGGTGCTGCCATAGGAACGATCGGTCGAAAAACTAGTCTTAGTGAGAAAAACTTTTTTGTTTTTATTAGAAACGCCTCCAAAGTACGTATTTAAAGAGTTTATTATCACTTTCATAATTTCACTAAGTTTGGTCGAAATCGGATGACTATAGCATATAGCTCCCATAGGAACGATCGGTCGAAAACTTGTTCGGAGGAGGAAAACTTTTTTGTTTTTAATGAAAACTTCATCATTGGCGTGCACTATTTGTATATACTTTGGACACATTTCTACAAAGCTTATCAAAATCGGATGACTATAGCATATAGCTGTGCATGAATGATCGGTCGAAAAAGAAGTTCTAGTGAGAAAAACTTTTTGTTTTAAATGGGGATCGCCTCCAAATTTCGTAATTAACAGTGTATTATGCTTTTCCATGATTTCACCAAGTTTAATCGAAATTGATTAGAATTTCTTTTATATTGATGCAGATTAAGAGAAAGCATTTTCTCTCAAAGTAAACATATTATTATGTTTAATATTATTATGTTTCAACAAGATTAATACCGGGAACGATTTTCGGTTCCGGTACAGGGTGTTCGGCGTACGAACCGAAAATAAATGTTCGGTTAAAAGTTCCCATTTTGGCTTTAATTTATTTCGGTTTTCGGATTCGATACGTACCCAGTTTTTAATTTCGGTATACCGGTACGTAGCGATGTAAATAAAATTTTTAAATATTGTATGAAGCAAATTTAGGATATTTTACAGAAAGTACCTACTTCTTTAAAGCCTCATACAAACCCTGGGAACTCAAAAAAGTGTTTCTTTAGATCGTATGCCTGGTAAAAGGCCTTACAGAACATTGAGGTCGCCTCCAGTATGTGTATGGATATGCCTCTTCAAAACTCTTTTTCAGAGTAAGATAGGAAGGATTGAGCACTGAGATATAAAGAGTTTGCTGGCCGGTGCTGAGAATACTCTTTGGGCAAAACACACTCGAAGTGATTCATCCCGCGCGAGTATAAGTAAACAGGGTGGCTGATTTAGATTGTTTTTGTGTAAAAGGTCTTCTATAACGCGAACATTGAAAAGGGCCGCTCACCAGTATGAGTACGCAGGTGTGCCTTTAGAGAGCTCCTCAGGGCATAAGAGACTGTGGGCACTAAGTACATTAAAAAGGGGTCCGCCAGCACTTTACAGCAAAGTTCCTTGAGCAGTGAAAGACATCTGAAGGGTCGGTTGCCGCCATGTGAAGAGTGGTGTCGCCCTCCAGGCTGTGCTTAGGTGGGAAGATTTTTGGGCAGGAACACTCAAAGGTCGCTCTCTGCTCGCTTTGTTAATTGCAATGGAATGCTTCCAAAGAGATAAGATAGAAAAATTTAATATATTTCGGAGATCAGTGTGACCGTATGTGGCAAGAATAAAAATATTGATTCAAAGTAGGCGCTTATCGATCAAAATACAATCGGGTTCTTAAATTAAGTACGTATGTATGTACATTGCAGTTAGAAAAGATAAGATCAGACAATTTGTACAATATCAGAACATTTTATGTGCACTACCACATAAAATGCACAATATACGCACATGCATAAACAGCCGCCAGTTCACACACAAATGAACATTAATTCGCGGAAGTCAATATCATTTATATCATTCATTCATTTATGTATCATTCATTTATATCATTCACCGTTTTAGGTTTGCATTTCTCTATTTGCTAATTGCCACTGGTCTTAATAGTTTTATTACACAATTTGCACAGTGATTTTTGTGCATCCACTTCTTAGAAAATTCGTTTTAAGCATTTTTTTTTTGCACGTCTAAAAATCACACGAAACAGTTGCTCGCAGTAGTGTTACCGAACGCTGCAAGCAAAATATCGCTGAAAAATCGCCAAAAAATATACGATATCCGATATATCGCCTCGGAAAAATATTCGATAACGTAATATCGTATTTCTGGACAAAAATATCAGTATTCGATATTTCGATATTATTTCCGACATCCCTAGTTGGGACCGAGCGCGTCCGATGCGAAACGAGATAACAAAAAAGTGAGTGCGTGTGAGATGGGACCAAATGTCCGCTTAGTTTGACTGAGACTTTAATTAGCAACTGACTTTTGCATAGGCAGGCCAAGCTACAAAGGCTGTCAAAAGCAAGTGATAAAGGAATAGCGATAGAAAAAGAGTAAAGAGCGCGTTTGTAATACAATAGAGGAAGAAGGGGCAGCGCAGTCGCTGCCGTATATGAATTTACAATATGTGTGTAATTTTTGTATCTATGGGAAACCATGGGCAATAATCAAATCAAAACAATTAATTTTAGTTACTTTAAGTTGCTCCACGGGACTATTTAGCAATTATTATATACAAGGTTGTTTTTGGGGAAAAAAATTTGTTATTGAACTAAATCATTGAAATCATCAAGAGAACTTATTAATTGGACGCTGTTGAAAGTCCATTCTCTTTGCCTTAGTGGAAATTTCAATGAGCTAAATTTATGGCGCTAGGAGCGAGAAAATCCAATAATCACAGTCTTTGTGCTTCTGTGTGTATTAGTTTATTTATTTTCTTAATTTGAAAATAAACAGTAAAAGTATGAAAATTGGCTGATGAGGTCATTCAAGTGTTATGTGCAACAGAGCAGGAAAAGTTTAAAAGTTGGAGCAGAGTTTCAATTGAATTACAAAGTACTTTAACTTCCACTAAAACACAAAACAGAAGATTAATCAAAGTCTTGCCTCGAAAGCTTTTTAAAAACCCAAAAACTAGGCAGCATCAAATATTTCGTTGGATCGTACAAAAATCCTTATAGAAATATGTACCTAAAGCTCCCCCCACGGAGGGTTGTAATTTTTCCGTGTGAGTTTTGGATCTACCCCTAGAACGGCTGGGTCAGTACAGTATTTGCGACAACAGCGTCTCTTGTACGGTGATGCGCGTGACAGGTTGCCAGATTTTTTCGTGCTGGCGTGGTCTGAGGTATCTCGCCGTGTGTGGGGGTGGGTGGGTCGGGGAGGAGTGTGCAGCGTGGTCTGGCAGTTGGTAATAGACAGTAAAATACATAGGAAATATGACGGACTTCTCTGAACATACTTGGCAACAGTTAAATGGCACTGCCTTTGGCAGATGTTCACACATGTATGGCAGCAACTGACAACTAAATATATGACAGCCTGCCAGTGTGTGTGAGCTCACCATAACTTCTCAGTCTTCAGGCAAAGGTTTTCTGTTTTAATGTTTGATTTCATTCCATGTTCTATAGTTTACAAGCACGTGAATCCTGTTCCTCAACAAATACCATCAATCAACAGGACAATTTAAGCATTTTAAATTGCCTCGATTAATTAATTAAGCCTTGTTAATGTTGCGATTTTGCAATAGCAATTACGATTTACCAAAAAAGGTTCAAAATATTTAACACGCTACTACACGTTATGCAATTAAAACTTTTCACAAGCCGCAAATCGAACGAGGAATGTTAAATTAAAGTTCAATTGGCGATGATTGGGGGGAGCGAACAGGGAATGCCGCTTAATCGATTTTTGATTTCTTATTGATGAGGCGCACAGGAAACTCAGAAAGCGTTATTTTAGCTAATGGACATTATTTATAGGACCATCATGAGTCATGAAAGGGAAATATTAAATCGATATGGTAAGCAAAAGGAAAGGTAGTTAGTAGCTTTAATTGAGTTGGTTGTTGTGGGTGGTTTACATGCTTAATGCCTTGAACTTGAATAAGAGAAAGTATGGGGAAAGTAAGATTTTAGGGTAATATATTAAGGGTGGTTTCTGTTGTATTTATGTATGAACTAAGGAGGTGACCTCAATATTGAGTTAAATTGGCCAATAAAGCGACTTCTTTTTATTTTAAAACTCCGTACCATACCGCACCTACTTAGCTTATGCGCCATTTCATAAAGCTTCAAGAAAATTATACCCTCGTCTGCTCAAAAGAGATGAAGCAGTTCGTAGGCATTTATAATGCTTAACATTCAACGAGCCAAAAGGCAGATAAAGAAATGATGGTGATGATGATGATGGTGACATGTCGCACAAGTGGCTGGCTTCGTTGATGAGCCTGACAAACAAAAAATGCGAAATAAAAGTCATGCGAAAAGTCACGCAACTCGCATTTAAGCACAACAAGGATTCGGCGCTGGAATGCAGAAAGCTAACGAAGTACGGCTTGCCGCCGCATCTGCAAAAAGGAAAGAATTCTCATTCCATCTCATTCCAGGTGGCTTTATAATCCTGAATGAAATGAAAGAAAAGTAATTTGCATAAAATGCGCGAAAAGTAGTGGAAAATTTGGGGCCAAGCATGTAAAAGCTAACAAGGATTAAAAACGCTGGAAAATGTCAGAATTTTACCAGACCTCACAACCAGCTTGCCAGAGTGCCATGTGGCGAAACAACGAACCAAGTCAAAAAGAAGCCAAGTTATTGTACAACGAATAGCACAAATGAGAACTGAACAAAAAAAAGGGAAAACGACATTTAAGCCAAGAACTCGAAGGGCAAATGCTCTACAAAAGTTGGGCATAAGTTTTTATACAGGAACATAGCAAAGGACTGCTTCATTTTTCTCTGAATAAACCGAACTTTTTTAGCTGTTTTAAGTTATTAAGAAAACAAGTATTTTGTACTGTATCTTGAAAGTACAAATTTCTTAGTTCAAGTATATTTATTTTGACATATAAAGGTTGATTTTTATGCAATTTGGTTTTTCAGTGTTCATTTTTTGACACCTCACGCGTGATTGGAAACATGTGGCAACGCCATAAATGCTCAGTAAGGTTTGCCACTTCACCATGAATAGACTAACAAACGAACAGCTTTTGCTTATCATTGAATTTTACTACCCAAATTCGAACACAGTGAGAAATGTGATTCGCAAAGTAAGTCCATTTTAAGGTTGTCATAATCGACCCACCGAAAAGGCTATTCAAGCCATTGTGATAAAATTTTGCTCCAGTTTTACTTTATTGGACTTTAATCCATTATCCCGTGTGAGGAGAGTGCTACGGTATCGACCAGAGTCAATGAAGATCGCGATATCTCATTTTGTCGCCGTTCTCAACAATTGGGCTTGCGTTTTTCGACCTCCTGGAAGATTTTATGTAAGGATCTCGGTATGAAACCATACAAAATACAGCTGGCGCGTAAACTGAAGCCGGGTGACCTTTCACAACGTCGTTTGTTTGCTGAAAGGGCCTAAGAAAAGTTGAATGTGGAACCACTTTTTTATCAAATAATTATCTTCATCGACGAAGCTCATTTTCGGCTCAATGTGTTCTTCAACAAACAGAATTTCCGAAGAGCCAGTTCCAGAGCTGTCAATGCACCCTGTAAAATGTACTGTTTGGTGCTGTTTATGAGCCAGCGGCATCATTGGACCGTACTTTTTCAAAAATAAAGAAAATTGCAACATTATAATCAATGGAACAAAGAACCGTGTGATGATTACCGACTTTATGTTGCCTAAAATGGAAGAATTGGACTTGGTTGACATGTGGTTTCAACAAGACGGTGCCACCCGAAATCATGAATCAATTGAGAGGCGAGTTTGGTGAGCAATTAATCTCACGTTTTGGACCAGATCATGTGATTTGATCCCACGAGACACTAGCCAGCCACAATTGCAGACCAGAAAGACAACATTACAGCAGCCATTGGTGCTAGAAAAAGAATGACAAAATATGGAGCATACAGATGGAACACCCAAAGCGTAGCCGCGAGCAATAAATACATCAAATAATCTTTCCACATACATAAATATTTTATTCTGTGTTGCAAATTTTGTGCTTTTCTTTAAATTTTCACAATGCAAACCCTTTTGAAAGTACCCTTTATAAAGGGTAATCCAACTCCATTGCCCACCAGTTGATAAACTCAGGTACGACTCATTGATTGGCTTACATTCAGTGTAATATGAAGTTTGAAAATCAGTTTTGGGTAAAAACAGATTAGCATTCAATTTATAGAAAACTAAAACCGGCTTGACTCAGTAAAATGTCTCAAGGTTACACTTTGAGCAATTTTTATTTAAGATAATTCGTTAAACACCAATTTTGAAACGAATCTATGTCGGCGTGTAGAAGATCTGGGCTAAACATATGATTAGATTTCTCGTCGAATGGTGAATGAGTTGCTGAAATCTATACTTATATAGAACATATCAAATTGCATTTTTCTCAGGAATCCGTAAACCTCTAGAGTGGTAATCTCATGCAGATTGGTAGTATTTGATCTTCGATTCATCCGTGGCTTTCTATGGAAAGAGTATCATTTCCTAGATTCGATGCTGTTTGAAGTATTAGAAGTACTAAATCATAATACCTTAAATATTTCTTGAGAGCACATAAATTGGCTAAAATGGAAGTTTTTGAAAAGAAACTTTTTTTGTTAGTTAAAATTTGATGTTGTATGCTAAAAGTAGAAGCAAAGAGAACTCATGAAAGGTGAAAATGAAGGGCTTATACGCGAATGTATGCATCTAAGCGCACACGACTATCAAGCGCTCGTGAGAGACAGCGACAAAATCATAGTAATTTAGGCAGTGGTACACATTTCTTCAAGTCAGAATCCTTCGCGGGCAAGCGTCCAAACATTCTCCAAAGTTTCATAACAACCGAACATTTTGCAAATTTCGCGGTTTCTTCTACTTGAAAATCTTCCTGGGCAAGCGTCGATCAATTTCCCAAAGTGTTAGCGAAAACGTAAATTTTGCAACTTTCGCGGTTTTGGGACCGTTTTCCGCAAATTTTTTTCATCTTAGAACCTTTTCCGGCAATCGTTCAACCACTCCCAAATTTTCTTTGCAATCGGATGAACGGTGTAATTTTGCAAATTTCGCGGTTTTTGGGCCATTTTCCGACCATTTCTTCTACTTGGAAACCTTTTGCGGGCTAGCGTCGAACCATCTCCCAAAGTTTTACCGAAACCGTAAAATTTGCAATTTTCGCGGTTTTTGATCATTTTCCGCAAATTTCTTCAACTTAGAAACCCTCCTGGGCAAGCGTTCAATTCATTCCCCAAAGTTTCATTAGAATCGGATGAACTGTATAATTTTTCAAATTTCGCGGTTTTTGGACTATTTTACAGACATGAGACATAGCCTATGACACTTTCCCGATCGACATGAACTTACTGTGAAAAATTCGTGAAGATCGGTTCAGCGGTTTAGACGCCCATAAGGGACAAACATACAAACATACTTTCACTTTTATATAGATTTATAGA